>JAVIAB010000051.1:32638781-32928781 GCA_032433765.1 Megaustenia siamemsis
GACTCAAGATGCAACAAAGATTGTAAAATCATTTGGACAGCTATCACCACTATTGTCTAACAAGGAAAAAACTCTAGAGGCAAAACGGGCACTCTACAATACAATTTTTATTCCAACGTTGTACTAATAATATAAGCACTGGACCCTAGATGCAGGAACAATAATAAAAATAATCCCTACCGAGATGAAATGTGCTAAATGAATTATAGGAAACGTCCTGAGTGATAAGATCAGAAATGAAGAAACGAGAAAACGCTAGGAATAGCCCCCGCCATAGAATATATCAAGAAACAACAGATCAAATGGTTTGGTCACATGATAAGGCAGAAAGATCAAAACATAACACAACGAGCCTTTAATTGACGTTGCGAGAACAACAGACCCAAGGGCCGACCACGAAAAGATTTATTTACGGAATATTAGGAACACAATGAAACATGATAGCAGCAGAGGCAAACATAGGAGCAAAAGATCGCAAATTATATCTCCATTCGACACTGAACGGCAAATGAGGAAGGAAATAAGAAGAAAAGTAGGCGATTTGCAAACAATAATTTTACAAAGATATTTTCTTAATGTAACCAGAAGATTTAGAGTATTTACTAATAACGTGAGAGCAAGTAGTGGGGTGTAACCTGTACTTCTACAAGTGATGACAGATTCACAAAAAACGAACGTTTAGGCCTACATGCGGCCTTCTTCAGAAAACGAGAACAACACAAGTGGACAATGAAATAAAGACAAACTCTACTACATCTAGGATGAGCGAAACATGTACATCAAGGAGAAATAAAGATAGATAAGAGATGAAATGATCAAACGAAAGGGAGATGTGTTACATATAGGAGGATGTCATGATGTTGTTGTGTTCCTTTTTTTGTAAATCTCTCTCCATATCTTGTAGACGTCACATCCCACAGCATGCTCCTGCTACCAGCTTTACAGCAGCACTGAAATTATTTGTCTGTCCCCTACTAATAACGTGATCAGAACTAATCAAATGATTTGAAAGGAAAGAACGATAGTATTCTGGCATTCTAATATTGCAAAAAAATATAACAGAGTTGTAGACAACATAATTAACAGTTAAAAACCTTTGACAAGAAAAGGGTGACCTACAAAAAAGGTTGGCAAGAAGATTAATACCAAACACAAATTAACAAAAAATGTTCAAGAAGCGCAACAAAATAAGGATTAGAAATAAAATGTTCAATTTTTTTTTAATGACGTCTAAGCAATCTTCTGAACACAAACGATAAGTTGAATGTTTCAATTGTGTTAACAAAGTTGCAAAGGGCGTCTGTTCAGCGAAAAAGACAATTTATCATTGCTGTTGACTTCTTAGTCGACTTCTGTGCCTCATTTTGCTGGTTTGCATTTGCGCTTGCAGTTATCACATCTCGCCAACGCTAAGGCAAACCACCTAAAGAGACGCATTATACAATCACTTGGCAAGAGGAGAATGTTGAAGAAAATCATGGACATTTTTGCGATGAGAATGCGTCTGTTGTTGGCAGTCTGTAGGAAAATGGTCTCGGGAACTCATGTTTTGTTCATTCGTTGGTTCGCAGAAACAGAACTGCCATCAATTTATGTCTGAGTGAATCCAGACAGCCGATCAGATCAATCCGAGCTCTAGAAATTCTGTATTGTATTGACATACGATATACTTATTTATGACACCAGGTGATAAAAACGATGAGATAATGTAGCTTGACATGTGGTGTGATAGTTTTTCTCTGTATTCTTTCTCTCTCTCTCTCTCTCTCTCTCTCTCTCTCTCTCTCTCGTCAAATCATTTGCAGGGGATGGGAGGAGGGAGGTTCATTAAGATATTTACAACCATCAATCTCATTCTCTCGCACTCTCCACGTGTCGTGTGTGTATGTGCCTCTCCGCACGAGTGCATCTGTCCACCTTTTGGTACTGTCTCCCATTAATTCCAATCGTTACTGGGTAACGACATTTATCATGTATTTATCTCCACACCCCTCCCCCCCCCAAAAAAAAAAAAAATAAAATAAATAAATAAATAAAAAATATTAAATTAAAATTAATAACTCGAAGTTAATGTGTAGCTCTTGAATGTTTATGAAAACTATTGTAAAAGACAAAGAAATGTGAGGAAAGGAACATAAATTACACTGACTACAAAGTAGTACGAAACATTGAGACCAAAGAAAATACAAATGTTTACAATGTGCTGATTCACTAACAAGCAGCACCATTCATTGTTACTGAACCAATCAGGATATGCCATCTATCTATCTATTGTCCTTAGTCGCCTCTTACGACATGCCTGGAAGGTCACAGTGTCACTATTCTCTACTTCCCTCATAATGAAGCCCTGGTAACACACGGGATATATGCCACACCAGTCGCTATCAATTATGCACAGATATCAGATATATAAGATATTAAACACTATCGGGGCCGCGAGTATAGCTGCAGAGAACATACAACATAAATATAAAATGGTATGGAGCAGCTAAACTAATAGAAAGACAAGACAAACTACAGCGTTTCGGCAAAAGCCTTCATCAGGTATAACAAACTATACAAATTAAATATATAAATCCAAGCCAAAAATACAACGCATGTCTAAAAATTGGCGGGAAAAGATGGTGGCCAGCGTTTATGTTGTCTGGTTAAAAGATAAATAGACAACAGGTAGGATTTAATTAGACCAAAAGGAACCAAACAGTGAAAAATTTGAAAAATGAAAGGAGGTGTCCAATAGAGTACGAAGAGAGCGAAAAGAAGAGGTACAGAGAGAGAGAGAGAGAGAGAGAGAGAGAGAGAGAGGATAAGGGTGACAAGGGGAACAAGAGCAAGAGAGGTAATAAAGATAGCGCAGGGAGGAATAGAGATAGGACACATGAAACAAAAAGGAGTGGGGATCAGTGCTTAAAGAAAAGAGTGAAAAGAGTTTAATCCTCTCGGTTGGAGAGTGCAAAAACGGGCAATGAGTCGAACAATGGCTTCTCCAAAGGGAACTGTTCGTGGGTATCAGAGGAACAAGAGATGATGCCAGGAACCTGGGGGTTATCAAAGGTATTGTGGCCTGTCGATCTGAAATGGAAGGAGTTGGAGTGCCAGAGTCACGTTTGATGTTATATAAGTGTTCACATATTTTATCTCTTATGCTTCGGCCTGTATGGCCAAAATATATTTTGAGACAGCGTTGGCAGATGACGGTGTATATCAGATTCCGGAAAATGCATGTAAAGCCTTCCTGGATATCAGAAGGGTCCTTTGGTAGGTAACAAGACTTTGTGGGTCTGTAGTACGAAAGGGCACCTACTACATGATATGTTGCAGTGGGCTGTACCCAGCAGACTCTGGCCACGGTTACTAAGGCGGCTACTAACCAAAATGTCAAGAAAGGTTCCTATAGAGCTACCAAGTTAAAGGCCACTAATGGTGAGTCGGAGAATAGAACGCGAGTGGTAAAGTCAGAGTGGAGGATAGGTAGAAGAATTAATAGAAAATTTAATATAAAAAGTAAAAGATCGGTGTAGATCAGAGAGATGTAGTTTAATTTAAGAATGTGTTAATTATGTGGTGACTGAGAAGGCACCGTGGTACGGTTTACGTGATAAGGTAAGCTAACGTACAATTAATTTTGACAAAAAAATAAGTAATCATTCCTTAGTTCAGTTTTCTATGTCCATCATATTACACAGAAAGAAAGACAATTTGCTTCGGAATTTAGTAGTTTGCAAATTGTGAGTATAGATATTAATAAATTTGAATAAAATAAAACAACAAAATAGTGTTTACAGCATAGTAAATGTAACGCTGTCTTTTCAACAACTATTTTCTTTGTTTTCTTATAGCTTTATCTATATTATAGCAAACATTATTCTTCTTTATTTTCACATAATGGATCAAAGTTAGTCCAGCTCAGAAAACGAGTCACAGAAATATCATCATTATGGTACAGGTATTACAGATATCATTATGGTATAGGTATTACAGATATCATTATGGTATAGGTATTACAGATATCATTATGGTATAGGTGGTACAGATATCATCATTATGGTATAGGTGTTACAGATATCATTAAGGTACAGGTATTACAGATATCATTATGGAACAGGTATTGCAGATATCATTATGGTATAGGTGTTACAGATATCATTATGGTATAGGTGTTACAGATATCATTATGGTACAGGTATTACAGATATCATTATGGTACAGGTATTACAGATATCATTATGGTATAGGTGTTACAGATATCATTATGGTACAGATATTACATATATCATTATGGTACAGGTATTGCAGATATCATTATGGTACAGGTATTACAGATATCATTATGGTATAGGTGTTACATGTATAATCATTATGGTATAGGTGTTACAGATATCATCATTATGGTATAGGTGTTACAGAATGTAAAAAAGGACAAACGACAGCGATGCATCCTATCGCCTATCCGCTTTTCGCTGTACAGACAAAAAAAAAACAATTGCACAAAACACATGTTTGTATTAACAGTAGAGAGACTTTACATTATTAACTTGAGATAAGTAGATGATGATCATCATCATTATCAGGTCGCATGTCATTTTCAGAACGTTGCATTCACCACAGCTCATCTGAAAGAATCTTTATCCTAGCCAGATCTCCCACAGAACGTTGCATTCACCACAGCTTATCTGAAAGAATCTTTATCCTAGCCAGATCTCCCACAGAACGTTGCATTCATCACAGCTCATCTGAAAGAATCTTTGTCCTAGCCAGATCTCCCACAAAACGTTGCATTCACCCCAACTCATCTGAAATAATCTTTGTCCTAGCCAGATCTCCCACAAAACGTTGCATTCACCCCAACTCATCTGAAATAATCTTTGTCCTAGCCAGATCTCCCACAAACGTTGCATTCACCCCAACTCATCTGAAAGAATCTTTGTCCTAGCCAGATCTCCCACAGAACGTTGCATTCACCCCAACTCATCTGAAATAATCTTTGTCCTAGCCAGATCTCCCACAGAACGTTGCATTCACCCCAACTCATCTGAAAGAATCTTTGTCCTAGCCAGATCTCCCACAGAACGTTGCATTCGGCACAGCCCATCTGAAAGAATCTTTGTCTTAGTTAGATTTCCCACTTCTTCTGTTGTCATGTTCAATGGTCTCTGATGTCTTGAAATCACCTTCTTCTTGTTCTGCCCCTGAAGCGTCGTCCAGGAACCACACCTTCCACTACTGTTCTTTTTAGCCCGCTGTGTATTTTGGCATGGCTATTGCATTTTAATTTCCTCTGTAGAATGGTGTTTCTAAGTCAGTTCTTTCTAATGTTGAAGTCTTTTAATGTGCCTTCATTGCTCTTTTTTCATTATTCAAGGTATCTAGAAGAAGTGAAGGATTCGAAAATAAATGAGAAAAATGTAGTCCAGATCTGTATCCCGAGTGTGATGATGATTCGGGTTGAAATATTAAAAAACAAGAGAAAAAATAGATGATATGAGAGATAGAGATAGATAAAGGGAAAAGATGCTGAGTCGTTTCAAGGCATCGACCGAGGAGAAAATCAACAGTAGAAGTGATGTATAGAGCAACAACAGATAAAATGGTTTGGCCACGTGAGAATACAAAAAGACCAAGACACAACACAACGAGCCTTTAATGAACAAAATGGGCGATCAAGAAATAGATATATTAATTGAATATTAAAAACACTAGGAAGCATAACAGCAGCAGAGGCCAGCTGAAAAGACCGCAAAATATATCTCCCCTCGACGCTGAAATGCAAATGAGGAAGAAAATAAGAACTTCTCACTACATGCTAGAACAAGACGATTGTTTCTTCCTGTTGTTGATAATAAACTTGTATTTGTCTCTGTTTCTTTTAAAACATTACTATTGCTCTTATTAGATGCCCATGGTTTTCTCAACATTCTATTTGTAAAACATTTTATTTTTAACACCAGAGAATTTTTTAAATGTCCGATTGTCATGCACTGACTTCAACACTTGTCCCATACCTTGGAAGTGTAATAAACAAATGATGAAAGACACTCCCGCCAACCCTCACTTATAGCCGAGTAAATACAAAAACACCCAACGAAATTGAAGTTTATGTAAATACCCATTTACCTACTTAACTACAAGATTTTTTGGTTTCCATACAAACATTTTTTTTTCCTATTTATGATAAATAAAAAATGATGAGTTGTGGGCGTTTTGCAGATTTTATTCATTCAAGGTTCATTTACAGTTGCATCTACTAATTAGTTATTCTAACTTTATATTAAATCACTGTCTTGATAGTTCCTCCTACTTCGAATTAACTCCTCTATTTCCGTATAATTTAAAATGAATGTTTCCTTCACATACTGTGGCAGCCATTATCATCGCTTATTTACTTAAAGTCTCAAGGCGCTCTGAAGAGAGCTCTAAATCTTTTGTGAAATATGTGTATCTCCATGTACATGCATGCATGCTAGCGCGTTGTGGGAGCGGATGTGAAATATGTGCAAAAGATAATACGCAGACAGGACGTGAAGAGAGTTAACGTTAATGATTTTAACGGATTTGAGTACGTATTTTAAAAGTAGATAAACCTAGAGTTGCTGGATTCGAATCATATGTATGTCCCAACGACTGTTGCAATTATGATTACAAGTTGGTATTGCAATAGTATAAGATACAAAGCGCAGTAATGACACTTCCTGGAAGGCAACAACGCCCTTCAATTTAAAAAAACAAACAAACGCGTTGGGCTATTCGAAAATAAAAAGTGGACCTTTTTTTATCTTGAAGTTGGCGAGCTCAAGATCTTGCCGTCGTAACAGACCGTCGATGGTCCATCATTTGACCAAGATTTCATCTCGATCTTTGAGTCAATCTCCCAGAAAACACAAACTGTAACAAACAAGTCTGGCTAATAAAGGCAAACATCACCGTGTTCTCTGCAGTGGTGGCACTGACTAATACAGAAGGTCCAGTGTTGTGGTAAATGTAAACAGGACAGCCAGTAAAAGTCAGGAGTTTAGGAAAACCATTACAACCAAACACGTACTATCTTGGTAGCCACGATAGCTCAGTGATTAGTGAACTGGTCTACAAAGGACAGGAGGTAGGATTCGAACCTGATCCTTCCAGGTTCACCCAGCCTTAAATGGGTACCGGATTTTTTTCTGGGAAAGTAAAGTGGCACGAGCATATTATCGACCACATTACCCCAAAAATCATGAGCCGAAAGTTTGTAAAATATTATGGTCACTAACACCATATTCCCTATACGCCACTTGGCGTGACGGGGCACTTTACTTTACTAACTTACGTACTATCTTGGGTTCAAAACCTTGCGATCGTATCAACCAGTTTACTACTGACATTAAAGCAACTTATATTATGAACCTTTGCAAGAAGTTGGCGATATTTTCTTTTGAAGAAACGGGACATTGAAACTGTAAAAACAGGACATTAGGATAGTAAAAACGGTACATTAAAATTGTAAGAACGGGACATTGGAAGTGTAAAAACGGGACATTTAAAAAAGATATATTTTAAAATAAAACTATCTTTACGGCATTACTGGGGTCCGCCGTGGGGACTTATAGGCCGGAGAATAAAGGCCGCTTGCCAAGTGCAGTTGCCACGAGGTGTTCGGGTCTCAGTTTTAATTCCCTTCCCCTGTCCCCCTCCCCGATTAAAAAAAAACTTTTGACACTACCGGGATTCGATCCTGCGGTTACCTGGTTTGGAGCCCGACAAGTTAGTTATCGATTCCGCTCTCCCGCTCACCCGAGACAAAACGGGTCATTGGAATGGTAGAAACTTGACGGTTGGAAGTTACATAATATTTTTATTCATGAAAAACTACCGGGATTCGATCCTGCGGTTACCTGGTTTGGAGCCCGACAAGTTAGTTATCGATTCCGCTCTCCCGCTCACCCGAGACAAAACGGGTCATTGGAATGGTAGAAACTTGACGGTTGGAAGTTACATAATATTTTTATTCATGAAAAAGTAGAAAGACCATTTTAAAAGTGTTCGTTTCACAAATATATTGAGTTAACAACTATTCAGGGAGTCAGTGGTTAGTGAACTGGACTACCACGGACAAGGGGTAGGGTTCGATCCCAATCGACGACTTCCGGGTTCACCCAGCCTTAAATGGGTACCGGATTTTTTTCTGGGAAAGTAAAGCAGCACGGGCGTAATACTGACCACATTACCCCAAAAATCATGTGCTGAAGGTCTGTAAAATATACCGTCACTAACACCATATTTCCCTATACGCCACTTGGCGTGACGGGGGTACTTTACTTTTAACAACTATTCATCTATGACAAAACTCATACAAAATTTTAGATGGACCTGGAGGTTGACTGTATTTCATCATAAAATAGTTTTCAACAATTCAACAATTCGACTCCAAGATTACATAAACTACTGGTATGATATTGATATAAGGTTACATGTCATTATTTATGACTGGCCATATAAAGTAATGCTATAGCTTCAAGTCGAGTAACTCCAGGTGGGTGACTGTTCTGGTTCAGACAGCATTAAAATGGTAGTGGATTTTTCTTGCTAAAAATATAGAAGATATTGGCGTAATGCTGACCACATTTTTTTTCACTAAAAAATAATATTGGTGGCAAAAGAAAAATATGAGCAGTAACGCTGCAATCCATACACGTCAGGGGGCGTGACTGAGTTATCTCCTCTTTATATCTAACAATGAGTGTGAATATGAGTGGAAGGAAATATGACTGAAAAAAAAGTCTGACAATGAGTGTGAATATGAGTGGAAGAAATAATATCTGAAAAAAGTGTCACAATGAGTATGAATATGAGTGGAAGAAAATATATCTGAAAAAAAGTCTGACAATGAGTGCGAATAAGAGTGGAAGGAAATATATTTGAAAAAAAGTCTCACAATGAGTGTGAATATGAGTGGAAGAAAATATATCTGAAAAAAAAGTCTGACAATGAGTGTGAATAAGAGTGGAAGAAAATATATTTGAAAAAAAAAAGTGTGACAATGAGTGTGAAAATGAGTGGAAGAAAATATATTTGAAAAATAAGTCTGACAATGAGTGTGAATATTAGTGGAAGAAAATATATTTAAAAAAGAAGTCTGACAATGAGTGTGAATAAGAGTGGGAGGAAATATATCTGAAAAAAAGTCTGACAATGAGTGTGAATATTAGTGGAAGAAAATATATTTGAAAAAAAAGTCTGACAATGAGTGTGAATAAGAGTGGAAGAAAATATATCTAAAAGAAGTCTGACAATGAGAGTGAATAGGAGTGGAAGAAAATATATCTTTAAAAAAAGTCTGACAATGAGTGTGAATAAGAGAGGAAGGAAATATGTCTGAAAAAAAGTCTGACAATGAGTGTGAATAAGAGAGGAAGGAAATATGTCTGAAAAAAATCTGAATGGGATAGACAATGTGTGATGTAAGCGTATAACAGTAATACTATATTAGATTATGTTTGTTTATGTATGTTCGTGTTTGTTGTATGCGTGTACTTGTGGGGTCGATGTGTGCTTGTGGGTGTGTGTGTGTGCTTGTGAGTCTGTGTGTGCTTGTGGGTGTGTGTGTGTGTGTATTGAGTTTGCGGTGTGCGTACATTTCGAGTACACTTGGAAGTGCGATGAGACTTCTTACTGCAAACAAATTGTCGTCGTCTAATTAGGTTTTAGTTTGAATTGTCAATAGAACATGAACATTAATCATATATCTAGAATAAATTAGCAATCAATATAACATGTTATATTTATCGCTGCTCGGTTACAAAAAGTCACTGATAAGGTTGTTACAAAAATTACATTGATTACTAATCTTTCGATATCTCCCTTTTTGTGTATTTATTTTCAATTAAATAAATGGAATGCAAATATACATTTAAATCATAAAAGAATTTGCCTAGTTATGGAGTAGAAAAGAATGAATAGTAAATACAATTTTTAATGTTTACAGACTTTACAACCTGCGGATGAAAACAAAAAATTCTAAATTTGTGTTGCAGGAGTGACCGCATCAAGCGGATGTAATTTCAACTAGTATAACACACTGTTTGCTTTTCAGATCCTCATATTGATACTAATCTTGTAAGCGATCCGTTTGATTTGTAATTGATAGATTGGTAGTACTCTAGCAGGAGAACAATCGTCCTTGATTTTTAAAATAGCTCTCATTTTGTGGGCGTTTGTTTTTTGATCTAAAAATCCAGAGAAAAATAATATGCAAAGGTAGACCAATTACATCAACAAGTATTGTTCTCTATGTTTGAAGTGCCCGAGTCTATAATTTTCTGTCTTGATTTCCTTACTTTTCATAATTCTAAAACCATGTAAGTTATATCTGATATGACTGAAGTTGTTTTTAGACCGGTGCACATGACAAACTTATGACTCGATTAGACGCTTTGATTTTGATGAAGTTTGGTTTAGTTTACTGCTCATTGCACATTGAACAAGCCTATAAGTGCACAAGTGTTCTTCCGAAGCATATCTTTCAACGTGTGGCGACGAATGACACCGGTTTGTGTTGGTTGAAGAGTCTTCGTTGGATTTCTGCCTAAAGCTTCATTCTGGTATCTCCCACCTTTGACATGATACTCAGCCTCTTCATGGTTACGGATTCATGGTAATTTTTTTAGTCATTTTTTTTAAATCATAGATCTCTGAGGGCATTCAGAATGCCATTCAGTCCATTGCCTTCCGCATTCATGATCAGCCAAACTGGCAAGTCTGTCAATACACTCATCACCTACGTTCGGAGTGCAATGATGATGACCCGCAAATAACTCAATAACTCATCACCTCCTACACCCGAAAACGAAGGAGACATTTCTTAGATTAGACATCCCCAATGACTCTAATCACGGCCGTCTAGTCCAACCAGTTGAGATCTGATCATTGCATAAGACAACTAAAATATTAGTGACAAAAATATGTACCTGACGCTCAGCTACTACTTCTTCTATTAGTAAAATCAATAAACAGAGATTTATTTACAATAATTCGACAAATTTATTTTTTTTCATTCGCGTAGCATAAAATGTATTTCTTGATAATATTGATGCTCTTGTGTCAGACACAGAGAGAGTAAGTCGGTAACTTCTTACATGGAATAATTTAAATCTAAATGTAATTTAATTAATGTTGTTGTTGTTCACATACTTTCAAGGCGGTAAATTGAATGTGACACGAACTCGTGCACAACATGGCTAAGGATGTAACGATATCTGATATACAAGTGCCAAATGAAGGAAAAAGCCGATCCATTTCGGAGGAGAAATTTTAAAAAAAATAGAAAAAATGGCGTGGTTAAAGCGTGGTAGTAGATAAATGAGAAAATAGGTTGAACATATAAAATAGTGGACATAAACAACGTCATAGCAAACCGAGAAAAATCTAACAAACAACAAGGAGTGGTAGACATAAACAACGTCACGGAAAACTCAGAATCTAACATCCAACAAGGAACAGTGGATGGAGAAAGTTCAGGAGCAAAACTCATTTAGTGGGTGCCCCAAACGGTCTTGAAACAACAGAACAATTCAAGCAGGTGGACGGTATGTATGTAATATCCTGAACATTCAGCACGGTTGTTTGTCACTAATATTTTAGTTGTCTTGCCAACTAGCTCATTGGAGAAATATGATCTGCATTGAATTCGTAAATTGACATTAATTTTGAATAGAATAAGTTGCAGCTTCATCATAACATGCGTGATTTCTTCTTTTTCTTCTTCTACTTCTTCATTCCTTCATCATTTGCCTTTCAGCGTTGAGGGGAGATATAATTTGCGGTCTTTTGCTCTTCTGTTCGTTTCTGCTGCTGTTTCTTAGTGCTTCTAGCATCCCATCGATCCATACGTGTGTGCCTATGAAATGGAAATTTCCACCACAAGAGATGTCAAAATGTGTTACTTTAAAAATTGTTTCTTCCCAAATTTATTATCTTCTAAAATATCACAAACACATTCATTTATTAAGCTATAAAATTGTTATGTGCAGCGACACAAACTGGCAACACACACACACCCACACCACACCACACACACACACCACACCACACCACACACACATATGATATCAGTACTAAGAATAGGCAGCACATAATAGACACACATCATCTTTACTGTAAGATCTCTAGAACCTAGGAATGTAACTGGAAAAAAAAAAACAATGAAACAAAGAGCTGTGTCAGAAGTGTTATCTATAGGGTGTCGTATTCTGTCACTCTAGACCACAGCATAAGATCGTGGAAACAAGTAGCAAAAAAAAATTGACAGTGGAGCACATATTGTGATGACGTCATAAGACCTAGATACCAAGTGTTGAGACTTTATAAACTATTAGCTCTCATTTCACAACGTGTGCACATTCAGGAGTAGCACCAGATCCCATTGATAGTTCATATTTGTGAGCATGTATAGCCTACATTAATTACATGTTGACTGTAAAAATAAATCGAATTCGCCCACTATGATTTTGATAAGGCCACGATGACTAATAAAATTACTATCAAATAAAAGCAGACATTGTAAATAACGAGTAGCAGGCAGGAATAAATTAGACGGATAAGAGATCTGATTAAATGGTAAGCGATTCAGGTAATCATCTGTATAAAAAAGTAAAGTGCCCCGTCACGCTAAGTGGCGTATAGGGAATATGTTGTGAGTAACCACAAATTTTAGCACATGCACATGATTTTTGGGGTAATCTGGTCGGTATTACGCCGTGCCGCTTTACTTTCGTAGAAAAAAATTCTATACCCATTTAAGACTGGGTGAACCCGGAAGCCGTCGGTCAGGATCTAACCCGACCTCTTGTCCTTTTTAGCCCATTTCACTAACCACTGAACTATCGCGACTCCCCAAATAAACATAGTCTAGCATTATTCTTCAGTGACAAAACCCATCCAACATATAAGGTTTACATAGAGCTTTCACATGTTTGTACTATGGATATTTTCCCCATAAGTTATCTTAAGCAGCAAATGTCGGTCTTTGAAAACTTATCTTGTAACTTCTCACACACCACATATTTTGGAACCTTCCCCATGTATTTGATACCAGCGTCCGCTCCGTTAGTTGGCCTTAGTGATTTCTGTCCAGTCGGTGTTTGACCAAGCTCCGGACTACATGGAAGTGACTGACTTATTTTACATCATCAGAATACCTAGGGTTCATTTATTTTATGATCATCAACTGATATTCCGGGTATGTCCACAATGGATCCTAGTAAAATCTCGTTGTACATATATTGAATAAATCTGGGGATAGTACACAACTTTGCCTAACGCTTTGTTTTATTTTTTGGAGCATTCACATTTGGTTTCCAGCTCTTATCCAAATTCTAATCACAAAATACGTTAAAAACAACAGTATAATATTTTATGGAATATCGGTGTGATCATATTCAAATCAAACAATGCTGATGCATGGTCGATGAATGCCGATTAAATTACCGATTCATGTTACTTGTCATGTTCAATTTGTTCGATTATTTAATTCGTAAATTTATGAGTGCTACTCAAATAGATCTGTTTCTCTGTTTATAACTGATGTTTGAATCAGTAGCAAGTTCTTTACTAAAGATGAAACGACAGAAGATTATCTCGAATGGAAATAACACCGAGGAAGAGCACCGCCACGTCTATTTGATTTTACCTCGAAATAATGTGTTCTAATACTGTTAAGTTTAAAAATATACTCCTTTAAGATATTTCGTGTTACAGGATTTCATGTTAACATCTATATTTGTCAATGCCTTTATTTATTTACTATTTCCTTCTAAGTATTATTTGCTTTTTTGTTTGCATAACAATTTGCGCCGTACTGTATTGTGCATCATACAGTCTAGTGCATCCGCCTTCACATATTAGTGACTCTTTCTGTAGTTTTTAATCTTTTTTTATTTAACCTTCTTGCAAGACGGCAGCTGTTTGTAGTCAATGTTGCTCTACTTCCTGATAAACTTCTTTTTCTTCTTCTTTCCTTCCTCATTTGCCATTCAGCGACGAAACCAAACTAATTTCTCAAGTTTGCATCGAGCTTTCTTTTCTTAGAATGATTACTAGACAGAAACAAAACACAATAACATACAGTCAGTCAAAAGCTATTTCCATGATACGACTTCTCAAATCATCTTTCAGCGTCAAAGTTGACACGGAAACAAATTCGCTCTCAGAAACAAGCGGCAGGTATAATAAACAAATTTCATGATTGATTACCTTTGCACCGAGTTAACACGAATTATACCCCACAGGTCTGGCTGTGTTCGCGGGTTGATTATCCGCTCTATGAGTTATATCTATGCGTGCGTGTTCTCATAATGCGTATATCACCTACAATCGTTAAATTGGATACATTTCATATCTTCTAGTTTTACGCTCGTCTCCCACGCCAAGAAAATTATATGCAAAGTCGTGTCGATATATAACCGCCACATCTAGGGTAACTGTGTGGTCACAATCGTTGCGTGATGTACTGACGTAACGTGAAGTAATGCCTGGACAGTCAGAAGTTATCGATAAATAATGAATAATGGTAGTGAACCAAATCTTCTGCAGTAATATTTTGCCAAAACGCAACGATACATTGCAAGATCCTCAGCCCGCCTTAGCAAAAATTTGAGCAGAATAGCGAATCCTATTAATTATTAAGCACAAGTGATAAGCTGCCAAAAAATGAAGAAGGTACATTAATATTTCAACATCTTTAAGAAAACTTGTCAACATGCCATAGGAATCGTGTCAATTTTTTTTATTTTTTTTAAGAAAACACGCCAAAATATTTTAGAAGTGCCAAAGCATGGACATGGATTCAGTATTGTGTTAGTACTGACTAAACGTTAAAGATGGCAGGAAGGAACTGACGTCAGAAGCAATTGTTTGCGTACTGTCTTAATTTCTCAGTAGGCTCTATCTGTTAATGTGAAATATAAAACTATGAGTCACGAAGCATGTCATCAGATGTCAGTCAGCACAAAACCACAACAGTAAACCAAAAATAACAGATCAAATCACAAGGATGACTGTACTACAGGTTTCAAATGTGGAGCTGTTATATCGTTCTCTCTCTTTCTCTCTCTCTCTCTCTCTCTCTCTCTCTCTCTCTCTCTCTCTCTCTCTCTCTCCCTTTCTTAGAAATTTGCAATAAAATGTTATATAATGCCGTACTAGTGGCACTTGTTTTACTATTCTTTTCAAGTTTGTGTCAAGAAATTTTGTATCAAGAAGGAAAGAGGTAAGGTGACTCTACACAAGAGCGCGAGACAAAAGCAGATAGAAGGATTTTGAGTAATTGATCGATTAATTGTTTTTGTTATCTCCCCTTCACGTCAGTCTTTACAACGACCTGGTAGCTGGTAGTGTGTTACACTTTCTTCCATTACCAAATGTTTAGTTGCTTACATTCAGCATGATACTGTATAATGATATCTCGCGAGTTTTTCATTTAAAATTGCAACAAAAAGGCGATACGTGAAAGTCATAACCTCGATAGTTCCCGCCCTCACCTCCCACCTTTTCCGCCCCGAAACTTACGGCTTCAAAATCTACTAGACTTTAGACCTTTTAATTTCCCTAATAATTTAATAATGAGAACAAGAGTTCATCGGTACTAAATAGAGCCAATTCTGACCAATGGAAGCGAATCATGGACAACAGCCAAAAAACAAATGAAAAAAAAACTATTGGAGGCCACAGAGATGTGATTTCTCAGAAGAGTGTTGAAGGTTCCCTAGATAGCTAAATATACTAATGAGGACATTCTCAAAGAGGCCAACACAAAAAGGGAGCTCCTAAAGAACATCGGAAAGAAACATTTTCGGGCACATCATGAGAAGAGGAGAGTTGGAATACTTGGTTACTTGGTTACAGCTGGAAAAATACAGGGAAAGAGTGATCGCCGACGACAAAGATAGAAGATGCAAGATAGCTAGATGGCATGGTATGGAAAACAGTCAACAACAGAATTGATTCGATGAGCTGTGGATAGAAGATTGTGGAGGGATACGATCACCTACGCAAACCGGTATGACACATGATGATGATGATGACAAATCCCTACTTATTTCTAAAAATATCTTCAATGTTCAGTTGGAAGAGTTTCCAGTATTCATTTCAATATCGAAACATTTTCTTCAGCAACCATTACGGTGTTTAGCAATGACGTCTCCGTCTTACGTCCCCTGGAAGAGAAATCGTGAGTTGTGGAATCCAAAACACGTCATCATCCTCAGCTTCACTGAATCATGTCTACAACTCTTCCATTTTCTCCTAGTGGCGAGAGGCTCAGACACCTCACAAGAAGAACATTCTAGGGTCTCTCTCCTTCTAAACCCGGCTTCATAGATAGGTGGAGACAAATAATAATAAATGAATATTATTATAGAGGGAAACTTCCGAGGCGATAATCAGCGAATCAATTCAGAGGAAGAGGTATGTTTATAGCACTCGGAAAAAAAGACAAATAATCAACAGCAGGAAAAAAAAAACAA
Source organism: Megaustenia siamemsis (assembly GCA_032433765.1). Taxonomy (NCBI): domain Eukaryota; kingdom Metazoa; phylum Mollusca; class Gastropoda; order Stylommatophora; family Ariophantidae; genus Megaustenia; species Megaustenia siamemsis. Next base: position 32,655,275 of record JAVIAB010000051.1, read on the forward strand.
AGAACAATATATGGACCAAAGCAGAATCGAACCCGTACTCAGTGGTACAGCGCCTTGCCACGAAAAGCCAAACGCTAGGGAACACTGCTACTCAACTAACTAAAAATTAGCTATTGTGGACAATGTCTTTCACGCTGGTGTTCTCATGACTATAGCATAAGGCTGCGATCACAGTTCGGAAATACATTGTGTATCTGTAATTTTTCTGTTAAGACAAGTATCTTTCTTTCTTTCATAGATAAGTGTTGTTAGCTCATTGGAACAACAAATGTAATCTTGTCTATTTTCTTCTTTCATCACAAGTTTCTCAATATTTTAAAATACTCCATTTCTGTATATATTTTTTCAACATCTCTGATAACCTCATTTCTGCATAATTTTTTCACCAGGTACATGTGCTCTGCCCAGTGTGGTTCACCCATTTTTTTTAAGTCTGCGCCATTGTACTCGAGCTGGCCAACCATAAAATATCATGCAATCGCATTTATATCCCCCCCCCCAAACTTCACCTCAACACCCCCCACAATATAATATAATATAATATAATATAATATAATATAATATAATATAATATAATATAATATAATATAATATAATATAATATAATATAATATAATGTAATATAATGTAATATAATATAATATAATATAATATATAATAATAAATATAATATAATATAATATAAATATATATAATATATATATAATATATATATAATATAATATAATATATAATATAATATAATATAATATAATATAATATAATATAATATAATATAATATAATATAATATAAAAATGATGGCCACTAACGCCATATTCCCTATACGTCACTTGGCGTGACGGGGCTCTTTACTCTTTACTTATACTGTACCTGGTGAAGAGCTTTGCCAAAACGTCATAGTTGGTCTCGTTCTCCACTAGTTTAGCTGCTTGATACCAGTTTATATTTATTTTACAAGTATACATTATGAACCGAAATGATTCAAGATCAGCTAGTAGATTGAAAGTTCAGTGCTAAGTGATAAAGTAACAGAAGTGAGGGAGATATGAATTGGGTGATAAAAATGAATAAAATTACATTTAAAAAAAGATATCACAGAAACTATATCAAAGGACAGAGTAAGATAAAGAAACAAAATCAAATACATGAATAGAAGGAACAAATACAAGAAAGAAAACTACACTAGAATACGCGAAATAAACATAACAAATAATAATATTCACAGCAAGACTACTACATGGGAGGTAATTGCTAGACAGAAACATTAGGTTATTGCTTTTATCTCCCTTCATTTGCTGGGATTAACGGATTTGTTTGATGATTTGGTATCTATTTATGGATATTGTTCGCTTAACCTAGTACTAAATCAGCTTGTGAGTATGTGGCAACTGAAGAGACACTGTAGTGAACATACCCTGTGTTTGACTTAATATTAATATTTTGTTGTATTATAATTTGTCAAATGTCTGGCTGTGATAAACCTTGAATATAGATTGTTCTTGTTATATTCTGACAGTTGAACAATTTATCAATCTAACTTTTGTTATGTCTATGATGTCATCCTCTTGATCATCTGCATGAATTATCTTAGCCTTGTTCTCTACCCTAAACTTTAGAACAATGTCAGGGTTCCTTATATCCCCATTATACTACAGTAAAGTCTCGATTATGCGGTACTCAATAATCCGGAATTCTCAATTTAACGGACTTTTTTCTTTTTTTAATTATTATAGGGAGAAAGCTTGAATCATGTTTTGTTCAGTTAAATTAAATGCCTTTATCCGGAAATCGAAAACGCTACAACACGGTTTGTGCGCTGCGCTTACTTCTACAGGCTCTATCATTACACAATATTGCGTTTACAATAGTGTATTTACAGTAATATACTTCAAATAGGAGCGAACATATTTTATTCAATCCAGACATTGTGTCTCCAAATATTCCAAGTAAAAGCGACAGACAGTCTATATCTTCACTTTTTCCCCCGACTAAATGTTTTTGTCGGGAAATCTTAGTTGTGCCAAAAACACTTATCTACATGATTTTACAAATTTGCTTAATTTTCTCATAGCCTGCTTTAGATCTAAAGTTGGTCATGAATTTGTCAAAAATATGGCGTTTGACAGTCTGACCGAACATTAGAAGCAGACGTATTGTTTGTGAAAATTGAAGAGCCCATAACTTTGATGATTATAAATCAAAGGTTGAGCAGCCGGCGTGCAGTGACATAGAGATGGTGAGAAGAAAGGGGGAGGGGTTCAAAAATTACCGACTGGAAATTCAAAAAGAGTAAGATACAGAGTTTGACGTTAGTTTGTCTCAGACATTTGTGCAAGCTGAAATTCGTTCCATCAGTATAAATTATACATGATATGCTATAAACGCATGTGTGCATACTTTTTAACGGAATACATTTTTGTGTTAAATAATGGCCTCTGCGAGTGCAAACCACACCTCAATTTCCCGCAAAAGTAAACGCAAGCGAACTGTATTGACACTGAACCAGAAGATTGAAATCGCTAGTAGACTTGAAAAAGGCGTTAATCGCAACGTTTTGATGACTGAATTTGGCATAGCCTCTTCAACATTATATGACATACGAAATCAAAAAGATGAGTTGTTTAAGTTTGCGTCGGAGTCTGAAAGCAGCAACAATATACACCAGAGACGAAGTATGAAACGGCCAAAATTTGAAAAACTCGACGACGTCCTTTATGTGTGGTTTTTAGAAAGAAGAAGAAAAGGAATGCCAATATCAGGACCCATGTTGATAGAGAAAGCTAGTGAATGTCACACGAATTTAAATATTTCTGAGCATTGCAATTTTTCAATCATGTTTTTTCATAAATTTTGAGTTTGGTTTTCTTACTCTCGATTATCCAGAAAAATTCAATTATCCAGAATGGGTTCTTCCCCGAGCATTCCGGATAATCGAGACTTTACTGTATCTATCTGTCCTGTCCTGCCCTGCCCTACCCTGTCCTGCCCTGCTCTGCCCTGCCCTGCCCTGTCCTGTCCTGTCCTGTCCTGTCTTGTCTTGTCTGTCTGTCTGTCTGTCTGTCTGTCTGCCTGCCTGTCTGTCTGTCTGTCTGTCTGCCTGCCTGTCTGTCTGTCTGGTTACCTTTCGGGCCATGGCCGGTCCATAGGGCATAGACGCAGATACACGACCTCTCTGGACTTCCGGTCAATATGGCGAATAGGCGACAGGGAACGGTTGAGGCACTGTCTGAAAAGTATTCCTTGTTACAATTTCTTCATATTCCAAGTCCAGCTTGCTGCCGAAGCTTTTGAGTACTGCATTTTGCGCACCGTACGCTGTGTGTTTCATCCGTATTGTGTTTTTATATTCAGATTGCTTACGATGAATGATGATATCGTATGACGAAGGACGGTTCAGTTGCGTTCACTGTCGGTGCTATAATACACCATATTTCTTCTTTTTTTACGTGTGCTGTGTTTGCTACGATGGGAACTGCAACTGCTATTCTTTGTTTGGATATTATCTACCTGTTGTTTCCCACATGAGGGCCTGCTTTGCTAGTCGGCTATTATCTCTTCTCATCACATGCCCAACATATGTCCATCATCTTTTCTTGATTACTGATGATATTATTGATTTATTGGCGATTTTTTTACATTTCCACATTTGTTTTGAGTTCGTTCAACGCTATACCAAGTTTTTTTCCTTATACATTTATTATTTTCAAATGCGTTCAACTTTGCTTCTATGTCTTTTGTCGGTTTCCAGCACTCACGTGCATATGTAAGGGTTGATAGTACATTTGATTTGAAGTCTTTTGTGTTTGTGCTGATGAGTTTTTATTTCCACACCTTCTCAAGGCTGTTGAATGGCATTTCTGCTTTAGCTATTCTGATTCTAATTTCTTTACATGTTTCCCTTTCTCGATCAATGTGACTTCAAAGACAGCTAAAGTGATCAATCTCTTCCACTGTTTTGTTTTCCATGTATATTCTGTAATCTGTTGGAATTAAGCTTTTCATGATTTTAGTCTTTTCATGATTGATCTCAAGCCCAATTTTGCTGGCTATTGATGATAGTTCATTTGTGTTTTCCTGCATAGTTTTTATCTGACTGCTGATGAGAACTATGCCATCAGCAAAATCAAGGTCCTCCAAAAGGTCTCCATGTATCCATTCGATGCTTTTGTTACCAATGCAGCATTTCTTTATTGAGGATGACGTCATGGGACACACCAAAATGGCAGCTTATTTATATTCGAGCCATGGACTAAGCAATGTTTACTTTGAACACCACGATATCTGTTATTGCAGCGAGTTGGCAGATTTTTGAAAATGTATTCAAGGGTTTGAACATAAATGTTTCTTCACAGTTCGTTAACCTTCGCTGTAGATAAAGTTTTTAATTTGATGCTTCGTGTGTGACCTTGGTAGCTAAGGACCTAACTTGTGCAAACGGATGGCATTGGCAAGGATCATTTTGAATCTATGAAGTGGGCTCATTTTGTGTTTAACTCAAAAGTATATGTGCTTTTAACCAAAGACCTTTTATTTTTGGGGACTCAAGGAAGATATCCCCGATGGAAGAATAAATTGTACTATTAGTCCCATAAATGATTCGCTTCCAGAGGTTTATGATGTAAACAAAGCAGTTTTGTCATTGCAAGTGAATAATGTCCACACCTATAATTGGTCACGATTGTGAAGCAGCAGCAGCTTTATAGCGAACACATAAAACACAATAGGATTGTGCTGTTCTGAAACAGATATGCTATGCTACCCTAGAATTGCCTTTAATGGGATTACTGTGACCACAAACCACTCTCCATGTGTGTGCCACATATTTGCACCCCAGAAAGAAATACTGAATATAACAACATCATATGCCGTCTGTGATATTAATGACCAAAAACCAGGAGCCTCCTGTATGATTGATACAACTGTTGCACCAAGCACTTCATCAGCAGAGCCAGATCTATGGAATGTTAATCTGACATTGTTCTTGAATGATGTCCAAGTTAATGAGACATCAGAATCGTGTGGCAGCAGCTACAAAAAGTGAGCAGAGAACATCAAGTTCTGCTGCTATAAAGGAGACTTGCCTTGCTATCCCAGAATTGCCTTAAATGGGATCACTGTAGTTTGAAAACTTCTCCTCTTGTGTAAACTACACATTCGCATCCAAGAGTGAATCAGTAAAGGTCATAAAATCATATTCTCTCTGTGGTTTTACTAACTACAGGTCAGGTGGCTTCTGTTAGATTGGAAATGATAACTTACTACCACTGTGTGTCTATATGTTTGGAATTGGAGTCATCAACGATGGCCTAACATCGTCAAGTGCTACTACGATCATCATTTTCGGAGGACGCGAACTTCCATGGTATATGGTGGATAGGCGGCAGGAACCATTGAAGGCTATGTCTGAAAAGTGTTCCTTCTTGCAGTTTCCTCATATTCCAAGTCCGGCTTGCTGCAGGAGCTACTGAGTTAAGTGCTCTGTGCACACCGTAAGCTGTGTGTCTCATCCGTTTTGATCCTGCTTCGATATCCCGCTTGTTTACGATGAATGATGATATCGTATGACGGGAACAGTTGGCTGTGCTCACTTTCTGTGCGGTTTCGCCTTATGACTTTTGGCGTGTGCTGAGACTGCTACGATGGGGACTACAGTTACCTTTCTTTGTTTGGGAGATGTGTTAGTAATTCGGATGATTTCACTGGCACGGGTGTTGAGCAATTATGGATTTTAATTCGTTTGCAGTGATACCGAGGCCTTCCATAACCAATAACCAATTTCTTTATTATGAAGTCCATAGCAACTCCAAATAGCAAGGACGATAAAATACAACTTTGTTTAACCCCAGTTTTTATTGGAAACATTCGCTTAGTTCTTCATCTGTACGAACTGCACACGTGTAGCCATTGTACATGTCTTTGATAATATTTATGATTTTTTTATGGTATGCCATATTGCTTCAGAATTTTCCACAAAGAATCTCTATGAATGCTGTCGAATGCTTTTTTTGAGTCAATGAAGTTAAGTACAAAAAGTTTTCGCTTTTCAATGTGTTCTTGCAATATAAGTCTTAGAGTAAAAATGTGGCCAAGGCAGCTTCTGACATTATACTCTTAGTTTTTAATCTGTATCTGTTTTACCATTGCATGCTTCATTTCCATTTAGTTTACTAGTTTTTTTTTTTAGTTTTTGTTTATTGGCAATTCTTTCGTGGTATGCATTGCTCATATTTGTATTCATTTCTTTTTATAAACACGACAGATATAGCAGGTTAAAATTTATTTAAAAAGCAAACATATTATTTAATTCTTCAAACGTTATCTTTTAAACAAACCAATTTAATTCCTGTCATATTTGCAAAACACTTATAAATTAGTGTGTTTAATAATGTAACTGTTTTTAACATAATTTATTTGCCTAAACATTCATTGCATGTTATTTAATTCAAAATATTAAAATAATAAGATGTTTTACAGTAAGATGTGTTTATTGTTTGCCAAATCAAAGAACATTCAAATACAAAATTAAAAAATAATTCATATAAAGTACTAACGCATGTATTTATAAAACACTCACCATTGTATGATTGTTTTGGGAGACTGTCTACGATGTAAGCCCCCTATTGTGTTAGACGACACATTTGTTTCCCTTGATCGTATTCACTTCCTGCGGTCACGGCTGCTCTTTGCAGCTGAGGAACATTGAACAACAGTAACCAATGACAACGGTAGAGTGTGACTTTCGTTTCTTAATATCGGATTTATATGTGTACATCTTTCAGCAGACCGGAAGTAGTTATTTTTAGTGTTACTAAATAGTCCACAATGAATATGTGGTCAAGATTATCAACGTTACTTTGTCATTTGGCAATGAACGGCATGGTTGGTGTGGTCCATCCTTATCTTTCATTTTAAATTCAACTGAGGAGGCGAAGGCGCGCCTACCAGCACCAGAGCTGGAAGTTGTCAGCGACCCACAGCTGATAGCTTGGGCCAGGATCGGTGAACCAAAACCATCCAGACCCTGCTCCACTTCTCCGTGGTGCCTCCAGTAACAGACTAACCTGTTTAGTCTGGCCAAGCGTGCAGGGATCGAAGAGGGAAGACAACCCGGTACTCAAAAATGTCGTGCTGAAGTCGGATGTGTTGGGTTGAAAGGCGCAAATATAACAGTTATACTGCAAACCACAACACAACGCAGACACGTCCACTACGTCCTTGTAAGGGCGGATGATGAAGAGGACTATTCTAGTCTACTACGATACTCTATAATACTTTAGTCATTGGGCGAACGCAACCAACCAACCACCAAATTCAACTAATTTATTGAATGAGTTGTTCTAAAGGCCCATTTCAAATATCTGGTTCAATGTTGGCTGCAGCATTGTGAGATTACACCTTATACGGTCTCAGTACGTCACCCTGAACTCACTGAACTGCTACTCTAGAGTAGTTATTACTTACTGGGCATTTGAATCCTAATTTCATGTTTCCGTGCTGTTAATTAATTGCTTACTCACCCACCCACCCACACAAAACGTGATCTATTTCGACGCACATAAATCACAAAGTTTACAGTCATAAGGTAATGGTATTAATCTTTGCTGCATGATTACGATATTAATTTCCAATTATATGTTGACAATTTATTGTTAAAACAGATTCTATACATAAATTCCAACTTAAATCTTAAACGATATGTTCAGCACTAGAGGAAACTATTTTATTTATGCTAACATTTATTTAACAATCGCCCATTTTTACACATTTCAATAATTTCAAATAAATTTACCAAAAATATTTTGTTCTGTTTTGCGAAAAGTGTAACTAAATAATAAAACGAGTCAATGGGATTCTACTTCCAATGGAGAATCAGAATTAAAAGTTTTTAAAGTATTTTTTTTTAAACCATTGAAATTACCAATTAATACCTCGTTTTTTTGTCTGTGCGTTGATTAAAGTTTATCAATTTTTTATTTCAATTAATTATGCATTTATTATAATTGTATTGTTTACATAGCTTAACTGGATATCATTAACATGCAGTGAATATTTTGTATCAAGGATTAATCGTCAATATTATCAGTGCTTCTAACTTTCCCTCCCATTTTGAGTTCCATTTTGTATACTAGAACCAGTCTGAAATACAGGAACGAACAATTTAATGAACCGAAATTATAAAGAATTATTTATCATACGCTTAGCTAAGCACATGAATCACCAGTTTATTAAAAAGCCGTAGACTAATGCTCAAATGTGAAACTTGCGCGCAGTTTTATACAGTTAATTCCTAGCGTTGATTAACTAATTAGAGAATGTTGTTGCAAGGTCGGTGACAATGTGGACGTACCGCGCTTATGAAAACAGTGAGCTATTCAGACAGACAGTTTTAACCAAACAAAAAACTTGCAGCCAATCTAACGAATGCTAAAATTTACTAATCATGGCTGCCATAAAATGTTAATTTAATTTGTGCCTTTATTGTGTGAAAAGAGGTGTCCCTCTACAAATAAAGACACTGGAGAGTTCAGCATTAAACTTCACAATTGTAAATCGTAGTTGCTGGAGGTGATGAAAGTCAGCGCTCTTTCTCGCTGTTGGTACTTTCTTCAACTTCTTTTTCAGCTGAGCAAACAGAATAGTAGTGTAGTAAAATAAGGCAGAGGAAACTGTTTTAGATGAGTGTGGCAAAGACTTAAGTGGAAGAATCCTACGGTATATGACATCTCTTATATATTTTTATATATATTTATATATGAAAATAACTCAAAACAACAGAAATGGGATCCAGTGGTCACTGACCAAACAACTTGATGATTTAGACTTTGCTGATGACATAGCTCTCCTATCACACAGCCACCAACAGATGCAAGATAAAATGAGTATATTAGATGAGAGATCACAACAGCTAGGACTAAAGATTAATAGAGATAAGACCAACATTATGAGAATTAATGCAGTTGGCAATAACCAAATAAAACTAGGAGAAATACCTCTACTAGACGTACAATCTTATATATATCTGGGCAGTAATATAGATAAAGAGGGAGGAACAGAAAACGATACCAAAATAAGGATATCAAAAGCAAGAGGAGCTTTCATTGCACTGGGAAACATATGGAAATCCAAAGAAATTAGGCTAAATACAAAAATACAAATTTTCAACTCCAATGTTAAGTCGGTTCTATTATATGGCTGTGAAACATGGAGAATAACAAAATTGACAATCACGAAGGTACAGACTTTCATTAATGGATGCTTGCGCAGAATAAAGGGATGGAAATGGCAGGACAAAGTCACAAACGTGGAATTATGGAAATGTACCGGTCAAATACCAGTGGATAAAGAAATACAGCGAAGACGATGGCGATGGATAGGACATACACTACGGAAACTAACTGAGAGTATTACACAACAGGCCCTTTTTTGGAATCCCCAGGGGAAAAGACAAAGAGGAAGACCAAGGAATTCTTGGAGAAGACAGATTGAAGCAGAGATGAAGATGATGGGGAAGACATGGAATGATCTTAAAAGAATTGCAAAAAACAGAACGACTTGGAAAGTGTTTGTTGAAGACCTATGCTCCACTGGGAGCTAAAAGGTAGAAGAGATATATTTCCGATTAAATTTAAAATACAAAGGAAATATTATACCCAGCAAACGTCACCTCACGAATATCTTGCCACAACGGAAAAAAAAAAGAAAAGAAAACTCGGTATGATCTCCCTGTCATCAAATCGATATAAAATGTATACCAGTGTTAACTGGACAAACTAAGCTCTCATTAAGCATTATCGTTGGTCTATTCTTTAGAATCCTTTATTTGTAAAACTATGTTGTTAGATGAAGTCCCTATTCTTGCCCTCTTGAAAATGCCTTCCTGTTCTAGATTGTTAAACGCACGCCTTTATTTCATTGTAGAAATTCTAAGTGTGACACATTATGGCGGCTTTAACTGACATTGTACACATTTTGAAGATTGGTAAGTGCAGAGCAAGTAGAAGAAATCAATTCAGCTAAAAGAAACTTTTTTTTGTTTGACGCGGTCATGTAGTACTAAAGCCGCAAATAAGAGAGACTTATTCATATAACCATACTATTGCTTTGGTTTAACTGATCATCAACATAATGTTTTGGTGAGTATAACTTATGGTTACTGTTGTAACTTCTTGTAACGAAGCATTGTAGTTCAAGAATAATAGTTTCTTTTATTTCCCTTTCTCCTCTTTAGTCTTTAGTTCGGATTGGCGTCATCGCAGTCGTTTCCATATCCGCTCCGCCGTCCGTTCCAGCGACCATCGAAGCGTTCATCTCTGATTGTACCTGTCCTGCATTGATTTAACTCCTCATATACTGTCTAAGTGTCCAGGAAGATACAAAGTTTAGCTCTCGCTCCTCTGGCAGCCTCAGCCTCGTCATTTGTTGTGGAGTTTCATTTTTGTTATTACTTCAGCTCTGTGCCCATTTTCTCCTGTTATAAAAGCGTGTAAGTCTTGGGTGACATGGAGTCACAAGTCACTCTTTCAAGGTCAACAAACCATCGTATTTGTTATCATTGAGGTGTAACTCAGGAATGATTATATGCTAATTCTTTTTCTGATGATCTAATTCCTAATTGTGTTTCTTATGGTCACTTAAACCATTTTGTATAAATATCTCCTTGCTGGAATAATTTATTTCCGCTACTGACTTGTCGTCAATAAACATGTTTAGTACTGGCAGCTTTGAGTAAAATAGTTATAGGTATTCGGAGGCCCCGTTAACACTGCAAACGAATGAAAATCCATAATTGCTCAACCGCCCATGCCAGTGGAATCATCCGAATTAACATCTCACCGAATATCCAAACAAAGAAAGGCAGCTGTAGTCCCCATCATAGCCGCTACAGCACACGTCTAAAGAAATAGGCGTATCAACACCGAAAGCCAACGCAGCTGAACTGTCCTTCGAAATGCGATATCTTCATTCATCATAAGCAATCTAAATATAGAAAAACACAATCCGGATGAAAAAAAACTCAGCTTACGGTGTGCACAGAGCACTGAACTCGGTGGCTCCGACAGCAAACCGGCTTTGAATATGAGGAAACTGCAACAAGGAACACTTTTCAGACAGTGCCTCAACAATTCCTGCCGCCTATATTGACCGGAAGTCCTTTGAGTAGAAATGAATATATTTTGTATACGAGGTTTCTTTCTGCTGGTAGGCACTGTCTTGTGCTGCTGGGGAGGGCTGTCATTATATTTTGTTTGTCTTACTGCATCTAATGTACACCTTTTATCCATTTGGCCATCTTTAAAGAAAGTTCTTCCAGATATTAAACATTTGCTACATGTGATGTAGGGAGCTGCGATAGCTCAGTGGTTAGTGAACTGGACTACAAAGGACAAGATGTCGGGTTCGATTCTGGTCAACGGCTTCCGGGTACACCCAGCCTTAAATGGGTACTGAATTTTTTTTTTCTCGGAAAGTAAAGCGGCACGGGAAGTAATACCGACCACATTACCCCAAAAATGTTGTGCCGAAAGTCTGTAAAAATTATCGTCACTAACACAACTTTCCCTATACGCTCTTTATTTACTTACATATATATAGTAGTACACTTCCGCTACGTTTAAAGTTTGTTTATCTCTAATGTAAGTGTGTTTTGTTTTTGTTTCAGTGATGATTTTCATGTAATTTGTTTTACATTCTTGATTAATGCACAACAGATGCAGAAATTGCAGTTTCATAGATGTTTCTGTTATGAATGCCTGTTCACCTGTAACAAGTAATTTCCTTGATATTGCTTTCATTTTTGGGCTTAGCATTTGTGCATTTATTAAAAGCATAGGAGGCTGATGGCTTGCGCCAGGATCGGTGAACCAAAACTATCTAGACCCTGCTCCACCTCTCCGTGGTGCCTCCAGTAACAGACTAACCTGTCTAGTCTGGCCAAGCGTGCAGGGATCGAAGAGGGAAGACAACCCGGTACTCAAAAATGTCGTGCTGAAGTCGGATGTGTTGGGCCGAAAGGCGCGAATATAACAGTTATACTGCAAACCACAACACAACGCAGACACGTCCATTACGTCTTTGTAAGGGCGGATGATGAAGAGGAATATTCTAGTCTACCACGATACTCTAGAATACTTTAGTCATCGGGCGAACGCAACCAACCAACCAAAGCATAGAAGATAAATAATGACAGTACGTATCCAATGTTTAACATCAGATGTTTCTGTGAATGGTCGTCGTTCTCTTTGATTTGTCCCAACCACTTGTCTGCCATCATTGTTTAAGTTTTGCATGATCTAACGAGTTCGCTAACTTCCATACTGGGAAGTTATTTGCCGCATATACTTAGTGGATTCAGACAGTAATGCATCACATCGGTTTTCTCGGGAACCGCTAATTCAAAGTGTATGACATTCTTGCACACTGTATATGGATATTTCATGTAAACATAGGATCATTCAACATAATCCCCAACTACTTGTACAGCTTCACCCCAGCGTGCAAAACGTGCATGTATTCCTAGCTGTACCAGTCTTTGTATTGATCGTGTAACCATTTCTTCGCTGCATGAATAACCTCCTCATCCTCTTCAAACCTTGTTCCACAGAGAGCATCTTTAAGTGAACCAAAGAGATGGAAATCAGACTGTACCATATCAAGGCTCTATGGTGGACCGGGGAGTAGAGTCCAACGCAATCTGGTGATTGCTTCCCATGCTTCCAGACTTGTATTAGGGCGCGCATTGTCGTGAAGGAGAAGCAAGTCTGCTGGATTCTTTAGTGGCCGAACATTGAGAAAACGTTGATTGAGTTTTTTTCAATGTCTTAATGTAAGCTTGCGAATTGATTGTCTCTCCTGTTGGTATAAAATCTATAGGAATCACACCATCAATGTCACAAAAGACAGTGACCAGCTGAAGGAGATGCCTTGAATTTCTTTCTTCGTGGTGAGTGCGAACGTTGCCATTCTATTGATTGTCTTTTTGTCTCAGGTTCAAAATGATATGCCCAAATTTCGTCACCTGTAACAATCTTAGCCAAAAAGTTATCTCCATCAACACTGAAACGCTCCAACAGTTCAGAAGAAATTGCTTTTCTTCGCAATCGGTGCTCATTTGTGAGATTTCATGGAACACATCTTGCATAAATCTTAGTAATAACCTAAGATATATTGATGATACTGTGTTACTGGCAGAAAATCTAAAGATCTACAACAATTACTTAATGAAATAAACATGACAAGCAAAAAATATGGATTAGATATGAATATCAAAAAGACTAAAACTATGATCATAAACAAAGATAATACTAAAAACCTACAAGTGGATAACAAAATTGAAGGAATAGACCTGGAGACAGTTCACAGCAACAACTATCTTGGACATACCATAACCAGTGATTGAAAATGTACAACTGAAATAAACGAAAGAATAGGAATGGCAAAAAGTAATTTTAATTCCATGAAAAATATACTAACATCAAAACGCATAACACTAGGGCTAAAACTAAGAATAACAAAATGTTACATCTTTTCAATATTCCTATATGGTGCAGAAACATGGACATTAGACACGAAAACAGAACAGAGAATTGAAACTTTTGAAATGTGGATTTATAGAAAAATAGAAAAGCCGCTTTCTTCCAAATGAGGAAGATACTGTGCAATCCATTTTTGACAATAGAAAAAAAAATTGTTCTTAAGTGTTATGTTGAGCCAGTTTTAAAATATGGATGTGAATAACGGACAATAGGACAAGAGGCAGGAAAATCACTGGAGCCTGTAGAAATGTGGTTTTATAGAAGAATATTGAGAATACCTTGACAGCTAAGAAGAGTAATGAAAACGTTCTGAAAGAGGCCAAAGCAAAAAGACAGCTAATTTCCATTATTAGGAAGAAACAATCATCATTTTGTGGCATTGTAATGAGAAAGAAAAGGCTGGAATATATTGTAGCAACTGGAAAAATTGAGGAACGAAGAGTTAGAGAGAGCATAGAGAAAAGATACCAGACAGCTTAAGAAAATGACTTGGCAGAAGTCAGCAATGGAAAAGATAAGTAACTGTCGAGATCGAAAGTTGTGGAAAAACTTTATCACCTACGGCAGCAGGCACGGTACGTGATGATGATGATGATGATGATGATGATGATGGTGAGGTAGAATTGGGAGGAAAGAAAAGAAGACAAACGATTAAATTTTAAAACAACTAAAAATAAAAAGAGAACTACTATGTTCAATTCAAACTAGACAAAAGAGATTTTTAGGGCATGTTAAAAAACAGAACAACCTACTAAAAGTAATCTTGGAAGGGAAAATACAAGGTAAAAGAGGTAGAGACAGACCAAGAATAACATAGACGAGTAACTTCAAAAGATGGACAAGTCAGCCTAAGACAACCTGCACCATCAAAGCAAGAGACAGACCGGAATTCCGCTCCATGGTAGCCAACCTTCGATGCGGAGACAGCACTCAATGATGATGATGTGTGCGTGGCCGTGCGGCTAAAACCACTGTTCCGCTAGCTGAAAAGCCGGCGTACGGTGTTCGAAGCTCGCGGTAGACAGAAAGGATTTTTTCTATCGGGTGAAATAAAAATCCTGAGTCTCACACGTCGTGGCGACTGCTTGACCAAGCGGCCTTTATCCCTCGGGTTCTATCGTGTCCCCCCCCCCCCCCCCCCCCCCCGACATACACCAGCAATGGTACTATGTGTCGTAAAGATAGTTTTTTGGTTTTTTTTACAAATGTGCAGACCAAAATGGTAGAGTTTTAGTTGCCATTTTTTGTTGATTCCTATCGACAGCGTTTTTATTTGAGATAAATAATAAACTAATGTTTGTTACTGGCATTCGTGAAATTCTTCACTCGACATGTTTATGAGAGTATGTCTGTCCACGATGATATCTTTAACTGACTCTCTAGCGAATGTTTGACTTTGTTGAATGTGCATTAACTGGAGATAACGCTCCTTCACTTGTGACATTCACATTGCTACTAGAAGCACGTACCGGTAAATAAAAGTGACAATTGTTAAGTCGCTTACAATGTCTTTATTTTGTGATTCATTATTTGTTATTGGTAATCATTTCTGTGTATGTCTTTGTGTGTGTATTTGCGTCGAGAGTGTGTGTGTGTGTGTGTGTGTGTGTGTGTGTGATATGTATGTATGTGGTGTGAATGTATGTATGTGGTGTGAGTGTATGTATGTGGTGTGTGTGTTTGTGTGAATATATATGGTGGGTGTGTGTATGTGGGTGTGTGTGTGTGTGTGGTGTGTGTGTGTGTGTGTGTGTGTGTGTGTGTGTGTGTGTGTGTGTGTGTGTGTGTGTGTGTGTGTGTGTGTGTGTGTGTGTGTGTGTGTGTGTGTGTGTGTGTGTGTGTGTGTGTGTGTGTGTGTGTGTGTGTCAACCATAAGTGATGTCAAGCACATACAGTCTCATCCCTAAAATAAATCGTTAATTTGATCTAATGTATACAGGGGAATAAATGAAGAACATAGAACTAAAAAACCACAAATTCTCTTCACAATATTGAAATGCTTGTCAATGCAAAATAAATATATAAAACGGTTGATCGCCATAGCTTGGTCGACAAAGACATACAACTATGACGACAGACATTATATGTAAATATTTAAATATAATTACTATGGTGACATACCTCGAAGACATAACAAGCGCATATATTTATAAACCACGCGAGAAAAATATTTTCGTTGCAACAAGTTGATTGTTTTATCGTCTATCACTTCCTCGAGCGGTTCTCAACCTACAGATTGCGGCCCCAAAAGTTGTCAAGTGCTATCTGGAGGATAGCTGAGTTTATCTTTAATTAGCCTAACTGTTATATAAGATTTAACTACGAACGTTTTTTTTTTTTTTTTGCTTTTTTTACAGCATTTTCTTTTTATTCCACTAGGTTGTTACAATAGTAGTTAGCAGGTGACTTTGCTGTTAAAGAAGGGAGTCATAAGTGACGGTCTCTGAACTTAAAACTTATGGTTATGCATGCCTTGAACTTTAATTAAGTTCGACATAACTAGAAGGTAATCTGGAAATGAAAGCAATAAGACGAGCCTTGGTTACAGTTTCTTAAAGCAAAAATACAGTCAGCTAGATTTAATTACTCGTTGATGTGGCAGTCCATATGATTTTAGATCTGGCTATGAAGATAATCTGCAGGCATTCTCTACGATAAAAATTGGCTATTTGGCTTTAGATTGAAGAGCAGGAGCTTATGGGATGTTTAACTGGTTCAATCAGTAATCATCCAAATAAAAGATAAATATGAAAGCATTGTTGAACACGCTATAACATTTTTCATTGGCGAATCTGCGCGACAAAGAGAATGAACAGGAAACAGTTCATGACCATTTAAAAAGGAAAATCAACGCTAAGATAGATGAAGCTTATAAGACAATAAATATCTAAAATTAGTAATGATAGTAACTCTTTGTTTAGAGAAGCAATCTGATGATCTTAAAACCCCGGTCAAACAGTAACTGCAACTCGAAAGGATTTTTTTTTTTATCGAAATCGAATACGTTTGTAGACAATAGTCTCCAGTTATCAATACATGTTGTGGAGATTGTAATTGAATGACTGTAACAGGAATGGATTAATTATGTATTATCATCACCATCATCAAATACCAGGCCAACTGGCGTAGGTGATCATATCTCTCCACAACTTTCGATCTCGGCAGCTATTTACCATTCTGTTGTTGACCTTCTGCCAAGCCATTCTCTTAAGCTGTCTGTTATTTTTTTCTCTTTGCTTCGCTCTATCTCTTCGTCCCTCAATTTTTCCAGTTGTTACAATATATTCCAGTCGTTCTCTTCTCATTACATGGCCAAACAATGATGATTGTTTCTTCCTAATATTCGAAATTAGCTCTCTTTTTGCTTTGACCTCTCTCAGAACATCTTTGTTGTGGCGATTCATGATTGTACAAAGAAATTACGACGGTGGTTTTCTGTTGCCTTCCGTAGGTTTATTTACGGTTGGCTCCGCTAGCCTTTGACTAAAAAGTCTCACCCACAAGGCAGTGGGGTTGTTTTACTTCGTGGTACCCTCCCTTAGCCTTTTACTCTCCCGAGCTTACCTCAAAGGCAGCAGGGCAGCCACAGGTTGTTCTGTTTACTGCATACAGTAGCAGGTACAATTACCTGACCTGACCTTACTAATTAAATAATTATTTATAAAAGTCCAAATTCATCAGAGATTCGTATAGATCAACTTATCTGAACACATCTTTGTGATCCATGTCAAAGTAATAGCTGAAGTTCGCTTCAAATACATTTATTGTCGGTGAGTGATTGACAAGCGATATGACGCTATGTCTGAGTTTTTTTGTTTTTTTTTTAATGATGTGGCGTATGTAACGATACTCTACTGAAATAGGCCATGAATGTGTTTAAAGGATAACGATATGAACTATTCCGTTTACACAGTCACATAGTGACATAAACACAAGTTTTTAAAAAGCCATGTCTTCCTTTATGTATGTGTTTAAATAATGTACTAGCAGTCGATTTATGCGCGCGTTTCATTGTTTCAGATATTAGTTTAAAAATTGACAGTCTTTGTTGTCTCACAGACGTTTACCAGAAACATCTTCAAACAGTTATACAGGCGACACCGTTGTTATGACAACGCTTTGTTGATGTGAAAAGATCACGAGTTTAACCCCTGTTGTTTAGCATCTACATTGTTTAGGCGTGGATGTCGTGTTTGGACTACTACTCCTAAAATAAGCCAAAGGGAAAAAAATTAATGGTTAGCATTCTTTTCCCACAACACACACGCTAATGCAGCCGTTTACTTGACCTCACTGGTGCACAAACACCTAATCTCCTGATATGGTGCAGGTGCCAGTTGAGTCAATGATAATTAGACGCCAGACGACAAGCGTTTACTGTGGAATATAAGCGTATATTTGCAAAATAATAACAATAGAAACAAACAAAAAAGAGCGCATAATTAAAATCATGATATTAAAGCAAAATTTGTGAATTTGAGAGAAAAAATTACATTACTTTTACCAGCGCATTTTTTTTTTAATTGATAAAAGTTTACCATTGGAACTCTGTCGTTTCATTCTGTGGATCCTGCTAACGGAATTCGTGCACTTGAGTCAGGATCCTCCTCCTCGGTTCTCGTATTTCGAGAAGATTGGGGCACCTATGGATGTGCCGAGAGTGCAGTGGTGATGATCCTAACAACCTAACATCTCAACGAGAAACGCGTTGCCAATGCCCTGAAGGTGTGATGTATTATTATTATCGTTGTCAGCGACACGGGGATGTAAACTGGAGACAATCCAGTTTTACTTTTCAACTCTGCATCTAGGAACTGTTGATATTTTAAAGGTTTACTCGAACCCATCATTGTTATCATCGAGAGTCGTCTCCGCATCGAAGTATGGCTACCATGGAACGCCATTCCACTCTGTCTCTTGCTTTGATGGTGCAGGTTGTCATAGGCTGGCTTGTCTCGAACCCATCCTGCCTTTTTGCTGCTATAATTAAAATTATTATTTTGGAAAAACTGTATTCGTTTTGAAGGTATTGGAAAAGTTAAGTGAAAGGAGTTCAGCTTGCTCTTGATTAGCAAACAATCAATCGATAAGAATGAACACCAGAAATGACACCTTGAGACTGCAAGGAGCAATAAGAAATCATAATGAACCGCTCACCTCGACATTCAACGACTTCTACGTTTACATTAACATTATGATATAATGTGCTCTGTTTATTATACTGCTGAAGCAGTCATTCATATTTTGTTTTCCAAAGTCTAACTTAGGAGAAGCTACTTAAAAAAAAAAACAGTACCCTGTCCGCGATTGACAAATATCGATAACAAACTGCTGCACTCCGCTCATCAACGGTAGGAGTGCTATGGGTTACATTTACCTTTACGTACTTACAGACATACAAACACATATACTTACATACTTACACCCATACATACACACACACACATACTTGCTGCTCCCATAAAACGAAAAAAAATCGTGAAATACCAGGCCTCTGAAACTGTGATGTACTTACATTTGTCGCGTGAATATTACATCTAACAAATTATGTTATTCACTTATAGTTAGTTGTATTTAAAAAAGTAAAGTAAAGTACCCCCGTCACGCCAAGTGGCGTATAGGGAAATATGGTGTTAGTGACCCTATATTTTACAGACCTTCAGCACATGATTTTTGGGGTAATGTGGTCAGTATTACGCCCGTGCTGCTTTACTTTCCCAGAAAAAAATCCGGTACCCATTTAAGGCTGGGTGAACCCGGAAGCCGTCGGTTGGGATCGAACCCTACCCCTTGTCCGTGGTAGTCCAGTTCACTAACCACTGAGCTATCGCGGCTCCGTTAGTTGTATTTACCAAATGAAAATTTAAAAAAAAAAACAGACAGTAACTCATTTCGGTATTTTATTCATAAAATGCTGAAGGTAAAAATGTGTTTACAAAATTTAATTAGTACCTTTAATAAAGATTTCCAAACTGGGTTCTTCACATTTGTCGCTTCTTCTCCTCCAGTTTCAATGCTCTTCAAAGCGACTTATCGAAGCCTCTTTCTCGGGAATAGGACATTAACGTGTGGCAAGGGTTGAAAAATATAGAAGAGAACTCAACAGCTTGATGAAAGTTAATGTGTTCACTGTCTTCATTTGTAGATAAGTTCGTCATGATGAGAGAACTGTGATCATCTGGGAGAGGCCACGCCCACTTGCAGCAATAGAAATGGGAATCCTGTGATAGTTATCTATTAAATTAACCTCAGATTGAACGCGTTTTCTCTTCTGTCAGGAATTCACAACAACTCATTTCAAGCTGTAAATCTGTAATTTTAACATTCTTACACGAACTTTCATAGAAAACAACATTGTAATTTTGTACATTTGTGTTCTCTTCTTTAGATATAAATCTGTTTTCCATTCCTCTTTTTTACGCGGCCATAAAACAGCAGTGTAGATTCAAAAGAATTATTCACATTTATTGATAAAATAAATTTGTACTATTTTCTCCAAAGTTATTCCTTCGAAGCTCAAATTTTTAATGATTGTTCAACCTCAAAATAAAAGTTCAACTATTTCCTGCTTTTGGTTTTATTTCGAGTGAAGATAAAAAGGTTGCTGTTACATTGTCTTTGCGATCAAAATCCAAGGTGTATATCATAGAGCACAATAACTTGTCTTTATTTCAAATTTGGCGCAAATACAAACTGGTATATGTAACAGTAGTTTCTGTATCATACAATATGAATCCAGCAATCGTAGTTTTAAAATACTTTTCAAATATACGTTATAATATATGCTATAATCTTATTTGTCATCTTTTAAATGTGATTGAACACTCAAGAATTATCCAGAGTGATGTGATATCAATTCCGACATAAATGAACAATTAAATGTGAACAAAAATGTAGGTAATTAAAATACTGTTCTTACGTTTCATTGTCTTGTTTGTACGCGTGGTATACAATGAAACCAACGTGATACTGAAAACAGTTCTAACATTGAAAGCCTTCTAACAGGATCTTTGGAAATATCTGGGCTAATCTAATGTTACTTCGAGAATAAAAAAGCGGGCACATTTGCAATGTTTACATTTGAAGTCTAGTCATTTTTTTAATCTCGGACCCGTGTAATCATGAATGTATAAATGTTTGTGCTTTTCTTAATGTGTATTTTATATTTGAATCAATCTTTCCTCAACTGAAAAACACAGTCCCACACAAACATGCACACAAAAGCACAAGTAATTAAACACACAGACAGACAGACCTACCTACTTCCCTACTACCTACATACACAGACACACACACATACATACATACATACATACATACATACATACATACATACATACATACATACATACATACATACATACATACATACATACATACATACATACATACATACATACATACATGCATACACAAATTATGTGTAACAGGTGAGTGTGTAATCATTATCTTATAATATTTATGTGATTAATACTTTTTTTATTGTTCAGCATTTGGGAGGGCAACAAGATATGTTTTTTGTGTTTTTCTAGTTATCTGAAGTTCATAGAATCGGGATAATTTAGAGTGTACGAGTGTGCGTGAGAAAGAGGTGAAACGAGAGAACTATTGGACGAAAGAAATTGCGAGCATTCTGAGAATATTTGAGCGTACGTGATTGTGGGAGAGAAATGTGACGGATTGTGTTTAGAAAAAAGAGTAATTTTAGTAAAAGTGTGACAGACTAAAAGTGTGACAGATTGAAGTGTGACAGAGTAAAAATGTAACAGATTGAACGTGTGACATTGAAAATGTCACATAGTGGAATTGTGACAGTGTGAACGTGTGACAGCGTGTGAAATTTGACAGAGTGAAGTGTGACAGAGTAAAGGTGTGACAGAGTGAAAGTATGACAGAGAGTGAAAGTGGGACAGAATGGAGTGAAAGTGTGGCAAAAAATTGATGAGATTAAGAGATCTTGTGTGGATGAGAGACAGGTCTATTGTAGACAACTTGTCTGGTGCATGAAGATAAGCAGTGACAACATTTTACAGATTGAAGGCTTGTGTGGGATGTGGCTCGGTAACAATTTCTACTCGTTTGTCGAACAATAAACAAAATAGTTATCTGCTGACAATGGGGGTATTTTTCTTTTCTAACAACGAGTACAATTCACACTGCTGCCAGCGGGAATCGAACACGGGTTGTCCGAACGGCGCTAGTCCAGTCGGGTGGTTTTCCCAACTAGGCTACCGAGTCCCAAATAAGATACAGTAATTGATCAATAATCCAGGGATATCAGTGTTGATGAGGTTACGCGCTTACTACTGTCGGAGGCGGATGATAGAAACTAGGGTCCCGTGTTGAAAGTGAACACTATATTAATATATAACATATTAAAATAGCTAAATAGCAGATTGTATGTAGTTTCTCGGGCTAAATTTGTAAAAGTACAATTTCTACCATGAATGAAATTAACTTCTACTCATTATCTGCATGTCACTTTAATCTTTAACTAACACCAAATTAACACTCAGGACTAAGATTAAAATTTACCAAAGTTATGTGCTTAGTACACTTCTATATTGATCAGAAACAAAGGCTACCTCTGAAGGTCAGGAGAAAAAGTTGAACAGCTTTCATATGCGTTGCCTTTGAAAGATTATGAACATCAAAAAGCAAGATAAAGTAACCAACTATAATGTCTTACAATGAGCCAAACTCCCACTCAACATGAGTAGTATAGCAGGAAGGATTTGCCCCGTATTTAGGCGTAAATTAACAAAGATATATAGCAGGCGCATTTCGCGCGAAATGTACACGAGAGACAAGGGAGTTAACCATGACTGCTCGTGTCGGGATGTTGACCTCTAGTGCCGGTGACCCCGGAAGTGACCTGTTTATGTCTGCTTTGTTCTGACTTTGGCGTTCTTCATGTACTAGCTCGATAGTGATAGGTTAGTAGATTATACAACACCAATGAAAACGATCAATATAAAACAGAAGACAAAAGATATATTTTTATTCTTTTATTATCTCAATAGGTGTATAACATACAGTGGGTATTATATAACATTACAAAAATATTTAGTACACTGAGTAAATATATAGTACAAGGATAACAATTATTTATAGCTATGTAGTTGGATGTCTGCTTGGCTATGTGTCGTCGATGAATCATAAGGGGTGAAACTGTTAGAGATTACTGGTTAGTCTAAGCTGGTAGTGTAAGGAGTTAAATATCTAGAGGCGTAGTCGAGACGTTATCATCAGCTACCTTTCTTTTTATATAGAAATAGGAAAGAGCATTTCTTGTTTGACTGTAAGAAATATGGAATTATTTAAGACTTTGAAACCTACATTTTTCCCACCTTGGCCTTTTGCGTGGCGAGAACCTCTAAAAACATATCTTTATCTAATTTGTTGTGTGCTTGCTTAGACCTTTACAACTGATTTTATCATAATCCCCACTACAATGGTACGTTTTACTACATAAGCTAACAAGAGCTGTCCCTTCGTACTCTAGTTTAAAAAGCCCGGGCGTTCGTTTGGTGTACGCTTTAACACCCTTACAGCTTATACAATCTGTCTTGCTAATATGTTCATCGCAAAACTCAGCAGGAAACCAGTCTTTATATACGCTATTAAACTCATCCAGCAGACCTGACTTAACTATGTCCTCTAGCTTAGGTGCGCTTAAGGCTAAGTATAAACTATCAGTATCTGTTTCACATAACTGAAAGTTGGACCTATCTACAAACTTATCTAAGAACTCGAAATAAAAATCTAACATGCGAAGCTTTGCATATTGATAGACGAAGAAACCGATTTGTAGGGGCAAGTCCCAAACAGTTTTCTTTTTCTTCATCTCAATTTCAAAAAGATCCTCCCCTATTTCAGTCATCTTTTTAAATCGGGAATTATTTATCATTGTCGATATCTCATCCCCCTGAACGTACGAGACAGCGCTATGATTGGCCTTATTGGTTAGAGTCTTCCCGTAGGCTGAGTTTCCTAAGAGCTTCATCGTATCGCTTACTATAGATTG
Organism: Megaustenia siamemsis; assembly: GCA_032433765.1. Classification (NCBI taxonomy): domain Eukaryota; kingdom Metazoa; phylum Mollusca; class Gastropoda; order Stylommatophora; family Ariophantidae; genus Megaustenia; species Megaustenia siamemsis. The sequence goes on from JAVIAB010000051.1 coordinate 32,678,836, forward strand.
ATTTTCGTCTAGATCACCAGCCCTCCTAGCGTCAGAAAACCATTTCCCCAAACTTTTTAAAACAACTAGACGGTTGATATTCTATCACTTGATAAATTTTTGTTACCACCAATCCGTGGTCTAAATACCATTTTAACAGTGGTGTTGCCAACAAAATTTTTTCCCCGACATAACTACCTATTAGGGTGCGACGAGGGGTGACAACAAGTTATGTTTGAGGGCATATTCACCCATAAACGACCCAATATCGTCACGCGTGACGTCCATATTTTTGAAAATTGGAGTCATCTCACTGAAATGGTCCTTCAGGTGAGCGGGAACGTGTAGATCACATTCCACTAAACCAAAACACGTCCCATCTGAAACAGAAGCCAGAATCTGTTTATCACTGAGAGGGAGCCCTTCTTTAGAGTAAGAGGGTCTAGCTCGAGGGATGGCTTTAGAAAGGAAAGCCCTAATTGTTGGGTCAGACTTTTTCAGAGCCTGCCACTCACATTCCCACATAACTTCTATGGGACTTTTACCTCCTCGGTTAGGTAGGTGTGTATCTCACATGTTTTTTCAAACAGCTCGAACAAGGGTTTATTATTAACAGGGTTTCTATCTTTATCTTTGGTGAGGGGACAGTCTTTGTGACCATGGTACAGACAACCATGAAAATTGTAGCCTCTTCTATTGGATTTATCCCACCATCCACAGGGATATTTCTAGCACCTAATCGAAACTCCCTCCCGTTAAACTGAGTTTTCAACTCCACCCCTTTTGGTGAGCGACCCACGTTAGCCACTCTCTACTTTGTTGGGCATAATAGTTATCTTTTTCGACCCTAAACCCGGTCTCCATTCTTCTAATAATTGGATAATCTGTTGGCATTGGGTTCATCAGAGCCCAAAGATACAAAGCGTTGGCATCGTAACCTTGGATGGATTTGACTACCTTTCCGCCCCTAATAAGCGTTTTGCCTACCTCGTGATACCTATGGAAAATTATAGAGGGACCCCCGACGATATTATCTCTAATCATTGTGTGTAGACTCGCCTGTTTGTTCGAACATAAACTAAACATTACACCCCTATCAACGGTCTTAAAAGATACTTTAAACAAACACCCGGAACCGAAATGGCGTCTTTAAAACGGTCCACACCCCGCTCCCCATAAAAGCGAACTAAAACGAACTAGAGTTAAACCCTATCACTGGAAGCTCTTTTAAATACTCATCAAACCTAACCACTAGCTTGTCTTTATTCAGAGCATGGAGTTGAGTAAAAATACTTTCAAACCGATCTCGCAACAACGAGTATGCCTTAGCAGCTATATCAGTGAGATAATCAAGCATCTGACTAACTAAAACCTGCGGGTCACCCTTGGTTATGAAACATTTTGGGGCCACCCACCCTGGGACATTTGACGCTATAGAGCAGGAAAGGGGTACGTGTTTAGCTACAAAGGTAGTCGAGTGCGTCTCTTTGGGAACATTCCTACTATCAAAGTAACATTCATAATCGAATGTCGCCCTGAATGGGTAAATAAAACACTCTGGAGTACTGATCCCTTCAGCGCTGATCGCGTCCCATACACTTTCAGGTGAAGAATAAACACCACCTTTATATGTCTCTACAGCCAAATCCCCAGTGCAAGTTTTTTTCATGCTTATCCATACGCCAAAACTCTTTCCACAATTTCCCACATTTTCCACAAGAAAAGCTTTTACTAGCCCTGGAAAGATCGTTTATATAAAAGAAGTGATTTTTGTAAAGTAAAAGACGGAGAGTTTCACTATAACTACTGCCACTTCTCAGGACAATACGCAAGGCTTGCTCAGAATCAAACTCAAAAATATCTATGTTTATTGAAAAACAATTTTCCAAGAGAGACATTTCAGCAAGAGTTACACCGTGAAAGTTACTTAACTTTAGAGACGGGTTAAACTGTTTGAAAAGTAGTCTCGAAACCTTCCTAACATCCTCAACAGAGCCACCTCGATGGACAGCTAGACAACGGAAGAAACAGAGATTATCATTGTAAACTTAGAATTGGAGTCGTTTTGAATGGTATTAATACCATGGTTCGATGCAATGTATGTTGGGATATATATCAGACACCCTATAGGATAATCTTGAAGTTTATAAATAGAAACACTCGTACTGACTAAGGCTTCCAACGTGTATTTGGTTGTCTCCCTATTTTTATCTGCATAACCTAATATATCACTTTCATTTAATCTATCGATAAACGTTTCAAAATCATTTCTGTTGTTAACTAACAAGGGTTTGTCTAACCCTGTCGCGTTATGGAGCTTGCGTGAAAGTAACGCAGCCCCTGTGTCTCTCTATGTCTTAAAACTAGATGATGACTATAATTCACCTTGAAACGCTTTTTTCTGGCCTTGGAAGATTGGGGTTACAAGAGTCTTCCAATCTATAGGAGTATCAGGCTGATGAAATATAGTGTACGTCTCCATGTATTTGTTCCTACGTTCATGTGTTCTAATTGCTAACCAGTTGTTCTTATATAACATCTTAACATCTTGAGGTAACTTATTTAAAGAGTCTATTTCATTAATAAGTCTTGGTCTCTTTGAGGGCTCTTGAGTCGAACTCTTTACTGCCCGCTTGCGTGAGGTTGTCGATACTTGTGGACGTGCTGGTGATACAGGAACTACTGATACAAGAGATACCGAATGCTCTGTCTTAATATGTTTGGCAAGATTGTCTGCTCTATTATAAATTCGTTCACAAACAGCACATTTGTATTCCTGACGCACATGTACACTAGCAACGTGTCGTTTTATGTCCCGGCTCCGGGTGAAAGTTTTGGAGCAGAGATGACAAGTGTTAGACATCTGTAGAAAGAAATTGAAACATTACAACTAAAGAATAAAGAACAGTAAACATTACAAGAGAAGAAAATAATAAAAGTAAACAATGAGATTCACAAACTAGCGAAATTAGATTACAAAAATAACACCTGGATACTAAAAAAGCAACTTATCGAAAATAGGTTACTAAAGTATCATCCTATAATATTAAAGAACTAAGATAACACTTACTTTTACGTGTCTGAAGGCGCGAGCCACATCCAGCGTCAAGAACTGTAAGCGAAAGTCTGATTACGAGCTTCACAGATATATACACTTAAAACACCCGACGTGTTACTAAAAATAGAACTGACCTCTGAGGCAATACCGGATGTGTTACTAAAAATAGTTTTTGACCGCTGACGCAATGCCCGCTTTATTTTAGACATCCCCATAGCAAAAATTTACATAGAAAACCACTTTTAGGATTTTACCCCCTTATCATTTTTAGGGTTACGCCCCTGAAATCGTAAAAAAAAATCGTAAATTTTCACGCTAGGCATACCCCAAACTTTATTTTAGACATCCCCATTGCAAAAATTACATTAAAAACCAGTTTTAGGATTTTACCCCCCCCCCCCCCTTATCATTTTTTGAGGGTTACGCCCATAGAATTGATAAAAATCGTAAATTTAACACGTAGGCTTACCTAAAACTTTATTTTAGACATCCCCACACCAAAAATTAACTTAAAAATCACATTTGAAATTGTTACCCCCTTAAAATTTTTGAGGGTTACGGCCCTGAAATCGATAAAAAATTGAAATATAACCTCAAGGCATACCTCCCACATAATTTTTGGCACCCCTACATATCAAACTCCAACAAAAAAAACAACAAAAAGCTAGTAGTGATAGTGGCTGTGAACACACCCTAACATACTACTTCTCGTGCGGTTTTGGTGCAGTTTCGGTGCATGTGCGTGCACTTTTAGAGAGAGTTCACAGCCACTATCACTACTAGCTTTTTGTTGTTTTTTTTGTTGGAGTTTGATATGTAGGGGTGCCAAAAATTATGTGGGAGGTATGCCTTGAGGTTATATTTCAATTTTTTATCGATTTCAGGGCCGTAACCCTCAAAAATTTTAAGGGGGGTAACAATTTCAAATGTGATTTTTAAGTTAATTTTTGGTGTGGGGATGTCTAAAATAAAGTTTTAGGTAAGCCTACGTGTTAAATTTACGATTTTTATCAATTCTATGGGCGTAACCCTCAAAAAATGATAAGGGGGGGGGGTAAAATCCTAAAACTGGTTTTTAATGTAAATTTTTGCAATGGGGATGTCTAAAATAAAGTTTGGGGTATGCCTAGCGTGAAAATTTACGATTTTTTTTACCGATTTCAGGGGCGTAACCCTAAAAATGATAAGGGGGTAAAATCCTAAAAGTGGTTTTCTATGTAAATTTTTGCTATGGGATGTCTAAAATAAAGCGGGCATTGCGTCAGCGGTCAAAAACTATTTTTAGTAACACATCCGGTATTGCCTCAGAGGTCAGTTCTATTTTTAGTAACACGTCGGGTGTTTTAAGTGTATATATCTGTGAAGCTCGTAATCAGACTTTCGCTTACAGTTCTTGACGCTGGATGTGGCTCGCGCCTTCAGACACGTAAAAGTAAGTGTTATCTTAGTTCTTTAATATTATAGGATGATACTTTAGTAGCCTATTTTCGATAAGTTGCTTTTTAGTATCCAGGTGTTATTTTTGTAATCTAATTTCGCTAGTTTGTGAATCTCATTGTTTACTTTTATTATTTTCTTCTCTTGTAATGTTTACTGTTCTTTATTCTTTAGTTGTAATGTTTCAATTTCTTTTCTACAGATGTCTAACACTTGTCATCTCTGCTCCAAACTTTCACCCGGAGCCGGGACATAAAACGACACGTTGCTAGTGTACATGTGCGTCAGGAATACAAATGTGCTGTTTGTGAACGAATTTATAATAGAGCAGACAATCTTGCCAAACATATTAAGACAGAGCATTCGGTATCTCTTGTATCAGTAGTTCCTGTATCACCAGCACGTCCACAAGTATCGACAACCTCACGCAAGCGGGCAGTAAAGAGTTCGACTCAAGAGCCCTCAAAGAGACCAAGACTTATTAATGAAATAGACTCTTTAAATAAGTTACCTCAAGATGTTAAGATGTTATATAAGAACAACTGGTTAGCAATTAGAACACATGAACGTAGGAACAAATACATGGAGACGTACACTATATTTCATCAGCCTGATACTCCTATAGATTGGAAGACTCTTGTAACCCCAATCTTCCAAGGCCAGAAAAAAGCGTTTCAAGGTGAATTATAGTCATCATCTAGTTTTAAGACATAGAGAGACACAGGGGCTGCGTTACTTTCACGCAAGCTCAAATAACGCGACAGGGTTAGACAAACCCTTGTTAGTTAACAACAGAAATGATTTTGAAACGTTTATCGATAGATTAAATGAAAGTGATATATTAGGTTATGCAGATAAAAATAGGGAGACAACCAAATACACGTTGGAAGCCTTAGTCAGTACGAGTGTTTCTATTTATAAACTTCAAGATTATCCTATAGGGTGTCTGATATATATCCCAACATACATTGCATCGAACCATGGTATTAATACCATTCAAAACGACTCCAATTCTAAAGTTTACAATGATAATCTCTGTTTCTTCCGTTGTCTAGCTGTCCATCGAGGTGGCTCTGTTGAGGATGTTAGGAAGGTTCGAGACTACTTTTCAAACAGTTTAACCCGTCTCTAAAGTTAAGTAACTTTCACGGTGTAACTCTTGCTGAAATGTCTCTCTTGGAAAATTGTTTTTCAATAAACATAGATATTTTTGAGTTTGATTCTGAGCAAGCCTTGCGTATTGTCCTGAGAAGTGGCAGTAGTTATAGTGAAACTCTCCGTCTTTTACTTTACAAAAATCACTTCTTTTATATAAACGATCTTTCCAGGGCTAGTAAAAGCTTTTCTTGTGGAAAATGTGGGAAATTGTGGAAAGAGTTTTGGCGTATGGATAAGCATGAAAAAACTTGCACTGGGGATTTGGCTGTAGAGACATATAAAGGTGGTGTTTATTCTTCACCTGAAAGTGTATGGGACGCGATCAGCGCTGAAGGGATCAGTACTCCAGAGTGTTTTATTTACCCATTCAGGGCGACATTCGATTATGAATGTTACTTTGATAGTAGGAATGTTCCCAAAGAGACGCACTCGACTACCTTTGTAGCTAAACACGTACCCCTTTCCTGCTCTATAGCGTCAAATGTCCCAGGGTGGGTGGCCCCAAAATGTTTCATAACCAAGGGTGACCCGCAGGTTTTAGTTAGTCAGATGCTTGATTATCTCACTGATATAGCTGCTAAGGCATACTCGTTGTTGCGAGATCGGTTTGAAAGTATTTTACTCAACTCCATGCTCTGAATAAAGACAAGCTAGTGGTTAGGTTTGATGAGTATTTAAAAGAGCTTCCAGTGATAGGGTTTAACTCGGGGAAATATGACGTCAACGTCATTAAACCTTATTTAATAAAGCACTTCATGGATGTCACTGCCCAAGTGGGTGAAGAAGGTGATAGTATGGAAGAAGAAGAAGACGCTGATGTTATCGAAGAAGAGGAAGATAAAATGGACGTAGACTACAAAGTACCAAAACCGTTCAAGTTTATAGTTAAAAGAAACAATAACTTTATGTGTATTGCAACACAGAATCTAAAATTCTTAGATATAGTAAACTATCTAGCCCCCGGTTTAGCTATAGTAAATATCTGGCAGCTTATAAGATTAGTGAGACAAAGGGTTACTTTTGTTATGAATATATAGACGACCCCCAAAAGTTGGACGAGACAGAACTACCCCCACACGAAACGTTTTATTCGTCGTTAAAAAATTCCAACATTTCCAAGGCGGAGTACGCTCTGTGTAAAAAGGTCTGGAAGGACAATAACATGACCACCCTTAGGGACTTTTTGGTGTGGTATAATAACAAAGATGTAGTCCATTCTTAGAAGCCTTGGAGCAGCAGGTTCGCTTTTATGGGGAGCGGGGTGTGGACTGTTTTAAAGACGCCATTTCGGTTCCGGGTGTTTGTTTAAAGTATCTTTTTAAGACCGTTGATAGGGGTGTAATGTTTAGTTTATGTTCGAACAAACAGGCGAGTCTACACACAATGATTAGAGATAATATCGTCGGGGGTCCCTCTATAATTTTCCATAGGTATCACGAGGTAGGCAAAACGCTTATTAGGGGCGGAAAGGTAGTCAAATCCATCCAAGGTTACGATGCCAACGCTTTGTATCTTTGGGCTCTGATGAACCCAATGCCAACAGATTATCCAATTATTAGAAGAATGGAGACCGGGTTTAGGGTCGAAAAAGATAACTATTATGCCCAACAAAGTAGAGAGTGGCTAACGTGGGTCGCTCACCAAAATGGGGTGGAGTTGAAAACTCAGTTTAACGGGAGGGAGTTTCGATTAGGTGCTAGAAATATCCCTGTGGATGGGTGGGATAAATCCAATAGAAGAGGCTACAATTTTCATGGTTGTCTGTACCATGGTCACAAAGACTGTCCCCTCACCAAAGATAAGATAGAAACCCTGTTAATAATAAACCCTTGTTCGAGCTGTTTGAAAAAAACATGTGAGATACACACCTACCTAACCGAGGAGGTAAAAGTCCCAGTAGAAGTTATGTGGGAATGTGAGTGGCAGGCTCTGAAAAAGTCTGACCCAACAATTAGGGCTTTCCTTTCTAAAGCCATCCCTCGAGCTAGACCCTCTTACTCTAAAGAAGGGCTCCCTCTCAGTGATAAACAGATTCTGGCTTCTGTTTCAGATGGGACGTGTTTTGGTTTAGTGGAATGTGATCTACACGTTCCCGCTCACCTGAAGGACCATTTCAGTGAGATGACTCCAATTTTCAAAAATATGGACGTCACGCGTGACGATATTGGGTCGTTTATGGGTGAATATGCCCTCAAACATAACTTGTTGTCAACCCTCGTCGCACCCTAATAGGTAGTTATGTCGGGGAAAAAATTTTGTTGGCAACACCACTGTTAAAATGGTATTTAGACCACGGATTGGTGGTAACAAAAATTTATCAAGTGATAGAATATCAACCGTCTAGTTGTTTTAAAAAGTTTGGGGAAATGGTTTCTGACGCTAGGAGGGCTGGTGATCTAGACGAAAATCAATCTATAGTAAGCGATACGATGAAGCTCTTAGGAAACTCAGCCTACGGGAAGACTCTAACCAATAAGGCCAATCATAGCGCTGTCTCGTACGTTCAGGGGGATGAGATATCGACAATGATAAATAATTCCCGATTTAAAAAGATGACTGAAATAGGGGAGGATCTTTTTGAAATTGAGATGAAGAAAAAGAAAACTGTTTGGGACTTGCCCCTACAAATCGGTTTCTTCGTCTATCAATATGCAAAGCTTCGCATGTTAGATTTTTATTTCGAGTTCTTAGATAAGTTTGTAGATAGGTCCAACTTTCAGTTATGTGAAACAGATACTGATAGTTTATACTTAGCCTTAAGCGCACCTAAGCTAGAGGACATAGTTAAGTCAGGTCTGCTGGATGAGTTTAATAGCGTATATAAAGACTGGTTTCCTGCTGAGTTTTGCGATGAACATATTAGCAAGACAGATTGTATAAGCTGTAAGGGTGTTAAAGCGTACACCAAACGAACGCCCGGGCTTTTTAAACTAGAGTACGAAGGGACAGCTCTTGTTAGCTTATGTAGTAAAACGTACCATTGTAGTGGGGATTATGATAAAATCAGTTGTAAAGGTCTAAGCAAGCAACACAACAAATTAGATAAAGATATGTTTTTAGAGGTTCTCGCCACGCAAAAGGCCAAGGGTGGGAAAAATGTAGGTTTCAAAGTCTTAAATAATTCCATATTTTCTTACAGTCAAACAAGAAATGCTCTTTCCTATTTCTATATAAAAAGAAAGGTAGCTGAATGATAACGTCTCGACTACGCCTCTAGATATTTAACTCCTTACACTACCAGCTTAGACTAACCAGTAATCTCTAACAGTTTCACCCCTTATGATTCATCGACGACACATAGCCAAGCAGACATCCAACTACATAGCTATAAATAATTGTTATCCTTGTACTATATATTTACTCAGTGTACTAAATATTTTTGTAATGTTATATAATACCCACTGTATGTTATACACCTATTGAGATAATAAAAGAATAAAAATATATCTTTTGTCTTCTGTTTTATATTGATCGTTTTTCATTGGTGTTGTATAATCTACTAACCTATCACTATCGAGCAAGTACATGAAGAACGCCAAAGTCAGAACAAAGCAGACATAAACAGGTCACTTCCGGGGTCACCGGGACTAGAGGTCAACATCCCGACACGAGCAGTCATGGTTAACTCCCCTTGTCTCTCGTGTACATTTCGCGCGAAATGCGCCTGCTATATATCTTTGTTAATTTACGCCTAAATACGGGGCAAATCCTTCCTGCTATACTACTAACATGGCAACACTTAGGATTTGTAAGCTAAGGTGTCTGGGTCATGTAAGAAGAATGGCAACCAATCGTATTCCCAAACAAATATTCTATGGCGAACTTAAGGACGGAAAGAAACCAAAGGGCAGACCAGTGCTGAGATATAAAGATTTTTGCATGGCTTCCTTGAGGGAATTCTCTATCAGTGAAAGAAACTGGGAAATCTAGCTGTATATCGTAGCACATGGAGAACAAAAATAAAGAAATGGCACAGCATCTTTCGATCAAATTCGGAAGACAAAAGGAGCAGGAGAAAGGAGACGAGGCCAAGTACCACAATTACATCCTGTTCATTCTGTGGATGGATCTGTCTATCCAGTATTGGCAGATTCAACCACAAGAGAAGCTGTTCAGCAAAGTTCCATCCAGCATAAGACACTAATATTTTACCGAACAACTGACGTATTATTGCTTGCTACAAACCGTCTGTCAAAATGACAAAGCCTATATACTTAAATCTTAGCGGACAGTGTTAACATTGTTTCCGATGTGTCGTTTTGGCCTGCTATCTTCCACTACAGCACATGGTCATTAAACGAAGTGTGTTCATGTCTCCAATTCAAATGACGTTAACCAACTTTCTTAAATTACCACAGGGATCTGCAATGATGCTTCCCGTAATCAACTGAGATAGTTATATAGCGTTTGAGTGAGAAAGAGTACGTTGGTAGTAGCTCAATGTTTAAGAACAAGATATACATAATTTAAGAAATATCTGTTTAAATCGATTTTGACATTGATTATATAACCCTTTTTCCTCATAAATAATTTATTTTATTTTATTATTTTCACACTTTCCTTTTCTTTCTTTGCATATAATTTCAGATCTCAATTACTGTTAGAAAGAACAGTAAAAAGAATATTTATACCACTTCATTTTTTGGGTGGTGCTAATGTTCGCAATATTACGTTTCTTAATTCGTTTTGAAACTAGTGAAATCAATATTGGAGTCAAAAAGACTAAAACTATGATCATAAACAAAGGAAATACTCAAAACCCACAAGTGGATATCAAAATTGAAGGAATAGACCTGGAGACAGTTCAGAACTACAACTACCTTGGCATACTATAACCAGTGATGGAAAGTGTACAACCGAAATAAACAAAAGAATACGAATGACAAAAAGTAACTTCAATGTCATGAAGAACATGCTAACATCAAAACAAATAACACTAGGACTAAACCTAAGAATAGCAAAATGTTACATCTTCTAAATATGGTGCAGAAACATGGACAAGAAAACAGAACCGATAATTGAAGCCTTTGAAATTTGGATATATAGAATAATAGGTAGAATTGGTTGGAAAGAAGAGAAAACAAACGATGAAGTCTTAAAACAATTAAAAATGAAAAGAGAACTACTAAATACAATTCAATAAAGACAAATAAGATTTTTGGGCCATGTCAAAAGACACAACAGCCTACTAAAAGTAATTTTGGAGGGGAAAATACAAGGTAAAAGCGGCAGACCAAAACTAACATGGAGGAGTAACATCAAAAGATGGACAAATCAGCCTATGACAACCTGCACCATCAAAGCAGGAGACAGAGCGGAATGACGCCCCATGATAGACGACCTTCGTTGCGGAGATGGCACCCGATGATGATGATGATGATGATGATGATGATGATGATGATGATGATGTGATGATGATGATGATGATAATGATATTAGAGTGGTAATACAGTATGTGGCATTTGCTACGGAACCTGCATTTCCTCAATAATTACTATCCTGCAAATGGTAGTCAATTCCAGTATATGTTAAATTGTCGTCACATTTCTTACAAAATGAAATTTTCAAACGTCTTTGCAATGGCCTCATTAGTGGTAAAACCATTAAAGAAATGTCAGATTCCGTAACGAGTGAGACACCCTATATTTTGGACACTATATAAAAAATGTTTTTATTTAAAAGTCGGTTTTTCTCTTGTTTCACTTATGGTTATGGTTAGTCGAAGGCCCCGGTATCACTGCAAACGAATTAAAATCCATAATTGCTCAAACGCCCGTGTCAATGGAATCAACAAAATTAAAACCATCTCATTGAAGGATCTAAACAAAGAAAGGCAGTAGCAGTCCTAATCATAGCAGCTACAGCAGACGCCAATATACATAAGGCAAAGCGGCAACGAAAGTGAACGCAGCTGAACTATCCTTCATCATACGATATCATCATTCATCATAAGCAGTCGGAATACCGAAACATGGTCCGGATAAAAAAAACACAGCTCACGGTGTGCACAGAGCACTAAACTCAATAGCTCCGGCAGCAAGCCGGACTTGGAATATGAGGCAATTGCAACAAGGAACACTTTTTAGACTGAGCCTCAATGATTCCGGACGCCTGTCCGCAATATTGACCAGTAGATCCTTGTTTCACTTAATACTCCAGGGAGCTGGCTGGTCTAGAGATAACACGTCGACAGGAAGGTCCCGGGTGCAATTCCACCAGTGGGAATATTTTTTTCCAAAATAAATAAAATTGAATCCGTGGTTTCTTTGTGGTTTTGGCCTCCTCTAGTCTTTGGGTGGGTATTGAGATCAGATATCTAGATCTTTCGGATAACGGCAAAAAGTGGGATGTCCCGTGTGTACTCGCGCACGTTAAAGAACCCTTGGCAGTTCAAAATCGAAAAGAGCAGGCCAAAAATTGCCGCTGCTCGGGCAAAATTGTGAGCAAAAACCTACATACGTCGATGCATCCCAAGATGGATACAGAGTTCATGCACGTGAGTCATGATTCTCCTCGAAGGTTCTCGATTCTCTGAGCGCCTGTGGATTCATCCAGTGCGCAGTGATAATGATCCTAACACAACATAACTCCAGGCACTTGCACAATTAACGGATTCAGTGTTTTCGGCAGTCACGAGTTTAATTATCATAAACATGTTGCAGTGACATGTGACAAATGACTACAGATCTGTAATGATCATCAGTGACTCTTGTAGCGAATCAGTTTTTATTATTTACTTTGCTGACGTTACGATGTGTACGTTTGCGATGTACAATTTGCCTGTATTAACTTGTCAAACTTTCAAATTAAATAGCTGTGACATTTGTAAGCTCTGTACATATCATCACCATAAAAGGAGTATCAAAACTGCAATTTCACACTTCTATTTTGCATTCTTTTCTTATCATCTTATTCTTTTTCATTTTCTACTACTCTTTCCTCATCTTTTCGTATTCTTTTCTTGTTCTTATTCTTCTTCATATCGTCTTCTTCCTCTTCATCTTTTTGTTCCTCTTCTTCTGCTGCTGCTTCGTTTGCCCACAGCCCACTATTTCTAAGGCCCTGCGGGCTGAAAGGGATCACCAAATGCTTTGGACATTTTCAGCACTGCGAGTAGGGGTGGTTTTGGGTAAAATAATGACGGACGTCTATAACGCGCATCGGTGAAGACGTCAAAAACTGTTGGTGACTTCAGGAAAACTCTCTCAGCCGCAGGCCTCAGTTAAACTATATTTGGCTGTGGTTTGCCCGATGACTAGACTACGCCTCTTCGTCACCCGCCGTTAAAATGACGTCGATGCTTTGTGCTGTTTTCTTCTACCTTTCAGCTCCCTGTGGAGCATAGGTCTTCAACAAAAACTTTCCAAGCCTTTCTGTTTCTTGTCATTCTTTTAAGATCGTTCCATGTCTTCCCCATCATCTTCATTTCTGCTTCAATCTGTCTTCTCCAAGAATTGGGTTAAGGCATAAAAATGCGAAGCTGCAGTAAAGCTGAATATAAGGAAAAATAAAAAAATAAAAAAATGGTATGTAAGAAGCTTTACGTGACAAGTGGACGACACAGACTAAACAACGTTTCGGCTCAATAGGCCTTCATCAGGAACAAACAATAAAAACACACACACAAAACTGATAACGAAACAACCAAAACAAAAACAATCGAAATGTGTTAAAGAAAACAACAACAATAAATAAAACTATCCTGTGAAATCCAAAATAAAATCGTAACCAAGTGCGGCTGTCGTGAACGTCGAAAATCGTGCCAAAAAGTGCGTAAATGTAAACAGAACCAGAGGAGTTAACACAGGGGTCAGTGTGCAAACACAAAGGAGAAAGAATCGAATAGTAGACTGACAGGTGTAAAAAGACGCTAAGAGTGAGATGTCTGAGAGTGGGGTACAGTAAAAATAAATGAGGGGTAAGAAGCACAGAAAAAAAATTATAGAGGAGAAAACCGAAGTGTCTCATAAGGGACTAGAGGAGAAGAACTATAAAAAGCATGGCATAGTAAGTAGACCAAAGAACCCAAATATGTGCAATAGAGAAGGCTATGCAAAAGGGAAGGAGCAAGCAAAAAGAAACTATGCGTATGAGTGTGATACATTCATACCTCTCGGGGTCAGCGAACCATACTGGACTATAAGGCGATTTTCCAAAGTATAGCGGCTGCGGTCGCCAGAGTGACAAAGGACAATACCAGTGACACGGATGTCGTCTTTGCCCTTGTGATCAGGGGAGTTGAAGTGGGAAGATACCGGAGTACCAGTATTTTGTTGGACATCACGTAGATGTTCACAAAATCTTTCCGCTAATCTTCTCCCAGACTCACCAATATAGGTCATGTGGCATCGTTGGTTTTTTGTCTTTTTCCCTGGGGATTCTAAAAAAAAAGGGCCTAATACTCTCAGTTGGCTTCTGTAGTGTGTGTCCTATCCAGCGCCATTGTCTTCGCTGTATCTCTTTATCCACTAGTATTTGACTGGTACATTTCCATAATTCTATGTTAGTGATTTTTTCCTGCCATTTCCATCCTTTTATTCTGCGTAAGCATCCATTAATGAAAGTCTCTATCTTCATGATTGTCATTTTAGTTGTTCTCCATGTTTTACATCCATATAATAAGACTGACTTAACATTGGATTTGAAAATTTTTATTTTTGTATTTAACCTAATTTCTTTGGACTTTGTGATGTGGGTTACATCAAATTGCCTGTGGCTTTCGATCAAGCACCCGAGTCAGTTGGACATGTTTGTGTGGTGGTTGTTTTATGGCTTCCATCGCCTACTAGTTTGGTCTATTGCCAGGCCAAGTACGAGATTCTTGGTCAGCTATGGTGCACTGATCCTGGGGCAAGCATTCAACTACAAGTCATTGACTATTTTCAACACAAGTACAATTGGGCATCGTGTGCTCATCATTTCATGAAACCATTGTGAAGAAAGCTCAGTAATTTACATGACAGGAAACAGCCTGAGAGATAAGATCAGAAGTGAAGTGCTGAGAAAAAAGCATCGATATAATTACCACCATTGAATATAAAAATAAACAACAGATAAAGTGGTTTTACCACTTGGTAAGACAGAAAAATCAAAATATGCACAATGAGCCATCAAGAAAATTACGAGAATACCAGAATTAAGGGCCAACCACGAAAAAGATGGTTTCATGGAAAATTAGAAACACTATGAAACATAACAGCATGAGAGCAAAAGACTACAAAATATATCTCCCCTCAACGCTGAAAGGCAAATGAGGAAGGTAAGAAGAAAACAGTATTTTACTTATTTTCTATTGCATTAAACTTTTAAATAACTGACTCTGGTATGATAGATTTAACGAACAAATAATAATAGTAACAATACACATTATATTAGCTAATAATATTTTTTAAATACTTTCAGAAGTTCATAAAAATCTCAAATTAAGCAAATAAGGGATTAATTAGTTTCTCTCTGGCCAAAGACAGCATTTAAGACAGAAATCATAACTTTCCATGTTTTACGATTCACTGATTGGTCTTGTTTTGTTCTTAAGCCCATAATTGAGCCATCTCTATTAATTATTTTTCTTATAGTTTTACTTTGGTCTTTTCTTTTTGCCCCAGGAAGATCTTACGCGGCAGTCTTCTTTCATTTATTTTGTACACATGGCCGCTATATTTTCAGCGTCTTCTCCATATATATTGGTTGATACTTTTTGTTTTGTTTCATTTCATCATCGTATATATTTATTTGGCGTAAAGTCTCTCCAGTGTATATGTTTAGGAGTCTTCATCAAAATCATACGGAAGAGACAAACTACAATTATTGGAAATGTCATGCGAAAAGAAGGCATTGGGAATACTATAGCAGGCAGAATGAATTGAAAGAAGAACAAAGGAAAACCAAGAGAAAAAATATTGAACAGGATATCCAAATGCCATAATAAACGAACACGGATTGAAATTATGACATGCATGAAGGGCAGAGTGATATGGAGAGGCGATCGCCTATGCTAACTGGCATGGCATATGATGATGATAATGATAATGATAATGATGATGATGATGAGTCATCTTGGGAATTTATTTTCAAAGACAGTTAGTCTCTTTTCTAAAGTCTGAGTAGAATTCCAGCTCTGGCGTCCATAAGTTAGCACGAGTATCACATAAGAGTTGAACAGGCTGAGTTATGTGTACTTGATGTTTCTCATCTCCAAACACTTGTAAGTTTGTTTGAGACGCCTGTTAAATAACAATTGCAATTCTTGTTTAGTGTTTTCATCTGCAGGGTATTATCATTTTCCCAAAGATTTAATTATCTGATATATTTTGGTCAATAGTTTATTCGTTGCTACTTAAACGATTTCTCTATTCCAAGCGGGCTCCTTTAGTTGTGAACGTCTTGTGTGATGTTAGGCGAACGTCCAAACCCCAACGCTATGACACACACAAAAAACAGGTTTGAGTGCACTTGATTTTCAACTTTTGCAGATCTGATTCCGTAATGTTGGGTTTTCCACTTCTTAGAACTTCTTAAGACTCACATTTACACATTTGGATTTAAACAAATTTTATTCATTCATTGAGTCCCATGTCCGCATCGAATGTTAGCTACCATGGAGCCGCATTCTGCTGTTTCTTGCTTTAATGTGTGCAGATTGTCGTAGGTGGCTTGTCCATCTTTTGATTTTACTCGTCCAAGTTAATCTTGGTCTACCTCTTTTACCTTGTATTTTGCCTTCCAAGATTACTTTTAGTAGGTTGATGTGGCCTTTAACATGCTCCCCAAATCACATGTGCATTGTTTGAATTGTGTTTAGTAGTTCCTTTTTCGTTTTTAGTTCGTCGCTTGTATTCTGTTCTTTCTACCCAATTCTTCCTATTCTTCTATGAATCCACATTTCAAAGGCTTCAATTTTTTTCTCTTCTATTTTCTTGTCTAACGCCCATGATTCTGCAACACATATGAAATTTGAGAAGATACAACATTTTGCTATTCTTAGTTTTAGCCCTGGTGTTATTTGTTTTGATGTTAATATATTTTTCCTGGCATTAAAATTACTTTTTGCAATTCCTATTCTTTTGTTTATTTCAGTTTTACATTTTCCATCACGATTAAACAAAGATATTGTAGGCATGTCAGAGACAAGATGCAAAGAATGTGGTACGTACAGAACGAAAAATATACATTTATATATGGGGTCAAGGCAAAGAGATGCAAATATATGCATAAAAATGCGAAGCTGCAGTAAAGCTGAGTGTGAAGGAGAAATTATTTTTAAAATGCAAAAATGGTATGGTTAAAGCTTTACGTAATTGGTAGACGACATAAATTTGAACGACGTTTCGGAGCAATATCCCTTCAACAGGAACAACAACAAAAAACACACACACACAAATAGGAAGTAAATAAAATAAATCCTACAAATATAACTAATAATGAAGCATCCAAAGCTAAGTAATTTCGAACTAGTATGAGGAAAAAAAATAAAAATGACTTCCCTGTGTCTTGGCCAGAGGGAGAAAAAACTTGTGGTGCGGGTACCCGATGGGCCAAACGATGGGCGAGTCAAAAACAGGAAATAGAGTTCTAAAATTATGTGGGGGGACATTGTCTAGGTAACCTCGACTAACTCGACACCGGCTATGTCTATACGTATCAACACAACCACGCACACACACACATACATATACATACACACATATATACATATATATGTGTATGTATATATACATATATATATATATGCATATGTACATATACGTATGTGCACATACATACACACACACACATATATATATATATATATATATATATATATATATATATATATACATATACGCGTATACATCATAACATACCCATATCTACAGCTACACCCATACGTGTGCGTACACAAGCGTATGAAATGTGGTAATAAAGCCTACATCTCCAGAAGTGTCCACTAGGTGTGCATACACAAAAGAGAAAGAATAGACCAGAAAAATGAAGGGTGCTCGAAAGGAGGAAAGAGTGAGAGGGTTCTGAGTGGGGTTTACTGAGAACATGAAAAAGATGGGCACCGTGTAGTTAGTGTAGGTAGAAAGGGTATTGTCTTACACAAAAGAGAGCAGCCCAGACAACAGAGATATAGGAGACCACCGGAGTATAATGGGGAGCCGTGATAGCTCAGTGGTTAGTGAACTGGACTACAAAGGACAAGGGGTAGGGTTCGATCCCAACCGACGGCTTCCGGGTTCACCCAGCCTTAAATGGGTACCGGCTTTTTCTGGGAAAGTAAAGCAGCACGGGCGTAATACCGACCACATTACCCCAAAAATCATGTGCTGAAGGTCTGTAAAATATAGGGTCACTAACACCATATTTCCCTATACGCCACTTGGCGTGACGGGGGTACTTTACTTTTTTTTTACCGGAGTATAATAGTATCGTCTAGTAGGGGAGAGCTGTGAATAGTCTAGCATGTGCATGTACCAATGTGCTCATGCATGGGCAGAGGAGTCGAATATGCAATAGGGATGGAGCACTCACATGGAAACTTTGTGTACGAGTGTGATACATTTATGCATCGTGGGGTCAGCGCACCCATTTGGACTATAAGACGATTCTCCAAGGCGAAACGGCTGCGGTTGACGGAGTGGCAAAGGACGATACCGATGATACGGATGTCGTTTTTGTCTCTGTGGTCTGAGGAATATTGAAATAAGACGCCACTGCAATGCTAGTATTCTGTTGAATATCTCGAATATGTTCACAAAATCTTTCAGATAAACGTCCTCTACTCTCGCCAATATAAGTCATGTGTTTCCATAACAATACGTTTTACAATGACATCATGCCAAGCCATCAATCAACCTCCTTACACGCCTCTCATGACATGCCTGGAAGGTCACAGTGTCACTATTCTTTACTTCCCACATAATGATGCCCCGGTAACACACGGGAGGCCTACTTATATAGCTCACACGAGCTACATTTAATCTCTGTATAGGTTTTTTTTTTTCTTATTGTTCTTGCATCTAGGGTAAAGGACTGACATTGGTAGCACATCTTATGGATGAAGATTGCATTGTAATGTGCTCGTTTTGCTTCTAGAGTTATTTCCTTGTTGGACTATGGTGGTGATAGCTGTCCAATGATTTGACAAGCTTTGATGCAGCTTGAGTCTAACTTGTTCGTATCTTGTTTGTGAATTGTCGTTTCTCACCAAACTTCCTAAGTATTTAAATTCCTCTACTTGTTTTAGTTGTCTGCCTTCTATAATTATGTTAATGTTCTGTTTCTCTTTTGCGACATTCATGACTTATGTTTTGTTGATGTTGATTTTCATGTTGTATTTTTTTGTTTGTGCTGTTGAGTTTATTTAAGTGTTCTTGTAGGTCTTCTATTTTTCCATGTATTAATGCCTGATCGTCTGCAAATAAAAGCTCGTTGATCTCCTCTGTCTCTGATAGGTTGGCTAACTTGCGTATATAGTCAATGTATGTAATAAACAGTAGCGGGGATAGTACACACACCTGTCTTACACCTGTTCTAAATTCGAAATGGTCTGTTTAGCCTGCTGCTGTTCTGACTGTGCAGAAGTTGCTGATGTAGCGACGTTTAATTAGGTTGGTTAGATGTTGGCTTACTCTGTATGTGGTTAGTATCCCCCACAGTTGTTCTCTGTTTACTCTGTCGAAGGCTTTTTCCTGGTCAATGAAAGATATGCTCAAATTTTGATTGCCTTCTGTTTTTTTTTTTTCTTTTCTGCAAGCTGATATGAATGCTAATGTAGGAAAAGATAGATTATAAGATCATTGTAAGAAATCATGGTTTAGGATAAAGAAACGAAAGAGGAGAAAGATTAATGCAATTTTGTGAAGAAAACCGGCTGATAATATGTAACACTTCCTTTAAGCAAGAGAAATGGAAACAATATGCATGGAAAAACCCTGGAGATAAGAAGAAGAATCAAATAAACTACATGCATAATAGTAAAAGATAGGTTCCGTAATATCAGCAAAGAAGACAAAACCTATCCAGATTTTAACTTGGATCACAAACCTGTAATGATTAAAATGAAAGTAAAACTAAAAATAAATAAACAAAAGATTCATTCATCAACAATTCCACTAAGCATACAAGTTTTAAATTAGAAAGATATTAAATAAATATTAAAATTATATAATTTTGAAATTGAAATTTTTGTTCCGTTTTCGCGGATTTAGGTTCTACTTCCCCAACGGTTTATAATTTTAACATTCGCAATAAGGATTATACCTGGCAGCAGACGTAAACAAACTTATCAGAAAGGCTGGTCGGATTTGTAAATAAATTCCTTACTGTTACTCACAGATTTTGTTATACAACGTCTCAATGATTCAGATAACCAAGGTGTATGGATCTCGGATGTGAGGCACAGTCTCACCGTCACAAGTTTAGATAATTTATTAGTATTAGCTACACTTCTTAGGACTAAAGGACTTCTAAGTAAAGTTCTGATCTAGTTTGTTAAGTTAGAACTCTGACGTGACTCACAGTGAAGAATCTATCTCTTGAGTCACAGACACTGAGACAGTGCAGTGAGTGATATTATAATAAGTCAAGATATTCAATTCTGATTCATCAATTATAAAGTCTTCAGGAGCTTGGAAAGTATCATCTTAATGTCAGTGTGTCGATATCTTAAATAGAAGAAGAATGTAACAATCAATACTAACATTTGATTTTAATTACGTCAGAATGATGTGGAGTAGCCACCACTATTGCTGATCTAATTCTAAAATTATAATGTGATCTAAAGGCTACCGAAAAGATAGCCCTAATGAGTCCGATATGGCTAAAGTGTTGTTAAGAATTATCAGAAGGTGCAGAATGAAACCAGAAATGAGTGATGAACTGAGTTTACAGAGTGGGTTTGTTGAAGGTAAAAGAAAATACGAAAGATTTAATATAATTATAATATTTGTTATTTGTTTATTACTTATATTTTGTTTATTAATTATAATATATCACAATTAAGTTATTAACAATAATTAATTTATTACTTATAAAATGACCCAATTATGGTATTTATTCAGATATTACTCACAAGTCAGTTGCAATGTGCTTAGTCACTTAAAAAGTAAAAATTATATCTTCACTAGATTGTTAAACAGTAATTTATATAAGTAACACGGTTCACACATTGTGTTATAGGTTATTGGTTATGGAAGGCCTCGGTATCACAGCAAACGAATTAAAATCCATAATTGCTCAACCGCCCGTGCCAGTGAAATCATCCGAATTACTAACTCATCTCCCAAACAAAGAAAGGTAACTGTAGTCCCCATCGTAGCAGTCTCAGCACACGCCAAAAGACATAAGGCGAAACCGCGCAGAAAGTGAACACAGCCAACTGTTCCCCGTCATACGATATCATCATTCATCGTAAACAAGCGGGATATCGAAGCAGGATCAAAACGGATGAGACACACAGCTCACGGTGTGCACAGAGCACTTAACTCAGTAGCTCCTGCAACAAGCCGGACTTGGAATATGAGGAAACTGCAAGAAGGAACACTTTTCAGACATAGCCTTCAATGGTTCCTGCCGCCTATCCACCATATACCATGGGAGTTCACGTCCTCCCGAAAATGATGATCGTCGTAGCACTTGATGATGTTAGGCCATCATTGATGACTCCAATTCCAAACATATAGACACACAGTGGTGGTAAGTTATCATTTCCAATCCAACAGAAGCCACATGACCTGTAGTTAGTAAAACCACAGAGAGAATATGATTTTGTGACCTTCACTGATTCACTCTTAGATGTGAATGCGTAGTTTACACAAGAGGAGAAGTTTTCAACTACAGTGATCCCATTTAAGGCAATTCTGGGATAGCAAGGCAAGTCTCCTTTATAGCAGCAGAAATTGATGATGTTCTCCGCTCCCTTCTTGTAGCTGCTGCCATACGATTCTGATGTCTCATTAACTTGGACATCATTCAAGAACAATGTCAGATTAACATTCCATAGATATGGCTCTGCTGATGAAGTGCTTGGTGCAACAGTTGTATCAATCATACAGGAGGCTCCTGGTCTGTGGTCATTAATATCACAGACGGCACATGATGTTGTTATATTCAGTATTTCTTTCTGGGGTGTAAATATGTGGCACACACATGGAGAGTGGTTTGTGGTCACAGTAATTCCATTAAAGGCAATTCTAGGGTAGCATGGCATAGCTGTTTCAGAACAGCACAATCCTATTGTGTTTTCTGTGTTCGCTATAAAGCTGCTGCTGCTACACAATCCTGACCAATTATAGGTGTGGACATTATTCACTTGCAATGACAAAACTGCTTTGTTTACATCATAAACCTCTGGAAGCGAATCAACCGTCGTTGAGGACGGGCAACCGATGGATCGGGCGGACATCATCAATGCCCTTCGAGATGTGGGAAGAGCACAGGACTTCGACAAACACAGATCAACGTCACTTCTTCGGATGATGGAAATGGGAGTTAAGATGGGCACGGCCAGAAATGAGAAACTTGGTGGCCGTGTAAGAAGACTTATCAACCAACATAGAACTGGAGTCGTCAGTCGCTGGACACTGAGGGAATTGCTGAGAGGGGATCTGAGCACCTATGGACATGTTCGGAGTGCAATGATGATGACCCACAAATAACTCAATAACACATTGTGTGTCAGTGAGTTTACTCTTCCATGTTATACTTCATTTCAAATATGTGCTGTCCTCTTTTCATACCTATAGTTTCTCAGCATATTCTGCCCACATCTACCTTTTGATCAATATTGGTATCAGTATGTCTTATTATCATAATTATTATGTGTTGTTAACTTTCTATGTACAGTTTTCATCACAGTTCGTCAATCAACTCACGATTCTCCTTCTTCTTTCCTTTCTCAATTGCCTTTACGTGTCAAGGGGAGATATCATTTGCAGCAATTGGCTCTTTTATTCGCCTCTGCTGCTGTTATATTTCCTATTGTTTCTAATATTCCATCAATCCATTTTTTTCATGGTCAGCCCTTGGGTCTGGTGTTCTCGCAACATTTATTGAAGGCTCATTGTGTTGTGTTTGAATCTTTCTGCCTTGTTACATGGCCGAATCATTTTATCTGTTGTTTCTTTATATATTCTATGGCAGGGGTTATTCCTAGCTTTTTTCTCAGTTCTTAATTTCTGATCTTATCTCTCAGGCTATTTTCTGTGCTCACAATTGCTTTTCTATATGTCCAGTCAGCTGATATTAGAGTCAAACATAAGTCCATGATGATAAGTCTCTTGATGCACAAGTGTGATTTTTATGTTTCAATGCACATAATAAGTTTCCTACACTCTGTGACTTAGCTTCATCTAAAACTTCCAAAATGAACATACATTAATTATTCCCCCCCCCTCCCCTTTTTCTCTCTCTGTGATCAAGTACTCAATCAGAGTAGGATTCCAGACTCTCACTTGAAGACAGCTGTCTGTTTAATTGAATCGATCAACCCCACAGACAGAGCATCATAATTAGAGTCTGTTAGATCCACCCTGATTGAATACCTGTTAAAACATTGCACTGTGTTCTGCGCCAGTGGCCCAGTGCATCCGATTTCAGCCAGCATTTTATTCAGGTTTGCTTTCCTTAGCCTTTGATTGTCCCCAATCTTCCTGCAAGGCAGCAGATTGTCTTTTCTGTAGGGGGATTCTGCCCTTAGATGGTCGGCCTCCCAGGTTTACGAGCACCATAAGCCCGAGTCACTAGAGGTGACTAACACAGACATGTACACACAAAGATATGAGATGTGACTAACACTGACATGCACACAATGATATGAGGCATGACTAACACTGACACACACCAAGATATGAGATATGACTAACACAGACGCACACACACTAAGATATGAGATGTGACTAACACAGACACACTCTAAAATATGAGATATGACTAACACAGATACACACAATGAGATATGACTAAACACAGTCATGCACACACAAAGATATGAGACATGGCTAACATAAACATGCACTCACAAATATAGGAGATGTGACTAACATAGGCATGCACACACAAAGATATGATACATGTATATGACTAAACACAAACACACAAAGATATGAGACATGACTAACATAGACAGACACACATTAAGATATGAGATGTGACTAGCATGGACATGCACACAAATATATGAGACATGACTAACATATACATGCACACACAAAGGTATAAGATCTGATTAACATAGACATGCACACAAAGATATGAGATATGACTAACACAGACATGCACGCACAAAGATAAGACACATGACTAACACAGATACACACTAAGATATGAGATATGACTAAACACAGACACACACAAAGATATGAGACATGATTAACATGGACACACACCAAGATATGAGCCATGGCTAGCACACACACACACACACAAGCTAAGATATGAGCCATGGCTAGCACAGAAGCTCACTAAGATATGAGCCATGGCTAGCACAGAAACACATTTAGATATGAGCCATGGCTTCACGGAAACACACCAAAATATGAACCATGACTAGCACTGAAACACATTAAGATATGAGCCATGGCTAGCACGGAAATACACCAAAATATGAGCCATGGCCAGCACAAACACATACCAAGATATGAACCTTGGCGAGCACATACACCCACTAAGATATGAGCCATGGCTAGCACGGATATACACTAAGATATGAACCATGGCCACCACAGACACACCAAGATATGAATCATGGCCAGCCCAGACACACACCAAGATATGAGCCATGGCCAGCGCATACACCCACCAAGATATCAGCCATGGCTATCACAGACTCCCACTAAGATATGAGCTATGACTAGCACAGATATACACCGGGAATTGAGCCATGGCTATCACAGACACCCACCAAGATAGGAACCATGGCTATCACATACACACACAAAGATATTAGCCATGGTTATCACAGACAACCACCAAGATGTAAGCCACGACTAACATATACACTTGATAACGTCCACTAAAGTTTGTCTGAGGTTCTTGGTAAAGTTTCTACTGACGACCACGAAGATCCAAAACTTACAGGCATGGTGGGCATGGCTGATATGCTGGAAGATCAGCTGGATAAGATCTTCAGAGAATGTCAATTTCATGTTCCCTGAGTTTTGAGTCTGCATCAGATAGTACAGTCTGGCCACATGGCTGGGTGCATTCATGATGATGTAAGACAGAGACAAGGCAAAGAGTATCCTATCCACATAAACCTGGGTGCTAGCTCACACTGAGCTCCACCTTGGGTTGTTGATTGGTTTCAGCTCGGAAACTTCCAGCATTGGCAGGCCACTGAGCTTCTTCCACCGGAACTTGTGTATGATGGACAGAAGAAATGAAGAGCATGACAGTAATGGTGATCAGCGGTAGTAGCAACGTTACTACCCAGTCAATGTCGATTATTATGTGCAAGAACATCAGCTTTGGACTTGGCAAGCATTTCTCCAGATCTATCTCGTTTGGCGTTACCTCAGTATATGGCCATATACAGCAACAACGACAAGACTAGAATGCACATGATCGTGATACTGGCACGTTGCCTTGTGCACACAACCACAAAGCTTGTTGGATGACATATGGTGATGTAATTCTCCACTGTTATGCGCACAACGTACCATACGGACGGAAAGCTAAACTCCAGGCATTGTGCCAGTAAAAGCTAAACTATAATGGCTGTCGTTGAGATCATCCTTATACTTTCTCAAGAAAAAATAATGACAAGTATGTGCCAGAGCATTCATAAATGATTATAGAGAAGCAGCCAGTATTTTAAAAAAAAAAGATTAAAGCTTTGATCTTTAAGAGAGAAGAGCAGAGAATTACGACCCCACAGAAATCATAAATGATTAAAATGGCAGAAATTTGGCACCTGTGACATCTACTTTAAGTTTTCTTCTTTCCTGCATGAGATTCCCAGCATCTGTTGTATAAATGGGTTCGTCAAAAATGCAGGCTAAAGAGGTCTTAGGTTAGTTTGTTGCATGAACATGTGTGACTGAGTATAGTTCACACACAAATGTGTACCCAATGGGTTACTTGCCTGCTCGACATCTTGAAGTCTTGATTGTGTAATCTGAGATTGTTTACAGTCAGTATAATCGAGATGAATGACATGTGAGACAATACTTGAATTATTTTACAAACATAGAAGAACCACTGAACTCATCAAGTCAAACACGCGAGTCCTTTTTATTACTTGCCAGTTCCAGAAGTCTCATTTAGTTCACAGCCTTTTATTACTCTCTCTTACTCACACCATCTGTTACATTGACATCTATTGTATTACTTAATTAGAAATACAGAGGTAAAGGAATAGACACCTGGTGTAAGCAACCTCCTTCCAGATAACTTTACTTATTTACTGATGGATAAGCCATACATTTAGTCTCTGTTAACAAAACTATTTTGACACTCTTAATCTATGTGGTAAGTTGCCTTTCTAGGAATATGATACTTCTTTCAAGCTATGATGACTTTCTTTAACGGCTGCCAGAGTCAGGTTACAAGTAATCACTAGCGATCACTTAGTTGTATTTCACTTTTCTGAGTACCTAACCATGCCCTGGCTATCAATACTTAAGTCATTTTCTTCTTAGACACTATATCCTGATGGTATTAAAACGCATCCATCTACCATGAAAACAAAAGCCAGAATGTTTAATTACAGGTTTCAGACTTCATTTCTCAAGTGAGTTGTCATGTGAACCAGGAAGTTCATTCTTCTCACATAATAAAAAACTTTGGACTTACAATAAGCTTTAGTTTTTACCTTATCAGTGTCCCCAAGCTCTGTGATATCAATGCCAACAGCCAAACAGAACAATAAAATTGTCACAACACGAATGAGATGTCTGAGATGAATACTAAATGTGGCAAGAAGAGACAAAATTATAAACGGTGATTTAAGATAAATATTGGAGTTACAGAAGCACTAAAATCATATTAAGAATAAATAGATCAAATAGTTTGGACATGTATCACATAAATATCATCAGATGTTACTCCTCAGAGAAAACTCAGAAGCAACACTAAAAGGAAAAAAAGCTTACAGTGAAGTCAATGGTTTAATGAAATAGCAGACATTATGATGAGCACTGTGCAGGAGACACACTATGAAGCATGAATCTGAGCAATCCATTTTTCTTTGATACTAAATTGCAACAGTGACAGAAGAAAGTTACTTAGTCATTGAATTATCCTAGCTGCACAATGAACAACTGTCCATAAGTGCCCCATCAAATCCCACAGAGGAAAATAAAGTGCAACCATTATCATACTAGTCATTGTCATGTAAGCTCTACTCTGCTAAATAATGATTTTACCTTTTACTCTAGCCAAGAATATTATCCTTTTATACCATGCTACACAAATCCATCTGTCATCACAAAATGACTTATTTAATTTGCTGTTAAATGTAATTATTAGAAAGTTATTTTAAAACTCAGTCTGACCAAGCATATAATGGAAAAAGACTTGTTTTGGTAATAAATATCTTCTTCTTCTTTCCTTCCTCATCTGCCACTCAGCGTTGAGGGGAGATATAATTTGCGGTCTTTTGCTCTTCTGTTCGCCTCTGCTGCTGTTATGTTTCCTAGCGCTTCTAATATTCCATCGATCCATCTTTTTATGTGGTCGACCCTTGGGTCTGGTGTTCTCACAACATTTGTTGAAGGCTCATTGTGTTGTGTTTTGATCTTTCTGCCTTGTCATGTGGCCAAACCATTTTATCTGTTGTTTCCTTATATATTCTATGGTGTGGGGCTATTCCTAGCGTTTTTCTCAGTTCTTCATTTCTGATCTTATCTCTCAGACTGTTTCCTGTCATTCATCTAACACATTTCATCTCTGTAGAGGTTATTTTTCTTATTGTTCTTGCATCTAGGGTCCAGGTCTGGCATTGGTAGCACAACGTTGGGAAGAAGATTGTATTGTATAGTGCTCATTTTGCCTCCAAAGTTATTTCCTTTTGGACAATAGTGGTGATAACTGTCCAATGATTTGACAAGCTTTGTTGCATCTTGATTCTATCTCTGCTGTTTGAGAATTATCGTTTGTCATTAGACTTCCTAGGTATTTGAATTCCGCTACTTGTTTTAATTGTCTGCCTTCTATAATTATGTTGATGTTCTGTTTATTTTTGGCGACATTCATGACTTCTGTTTTGTTGATGTTGATTTTCATGTTGTATTTTGTGCCTGAACTGTTGAATTTGTTTAAGTGTTCTTGTAGGTCTTCTAGTAAATATCAAGTTTCAAAATTGAAGGATGTTCTAGGATATCAGTGAATACACTTTAACAAGTCTGAAATATGCAGATGACACTAGTAAATGAAAACAAATAGTGTTTTGCAGTTTTACCATAAACACACTAAAGACAAAATTAAAACCTCTACTAATAGTTCATTAGCAAAGCTATTCTTTCAGGTTTTTTATCAAAAGTATATTTTTTGTTGAAACATCGGTCTTGTCTGTCTATGTAAATTTTAATTACGGGTCAGTCATGAATAAATTTAA
The DNA here is from genome assembly GCA_032433765.1 of Megaustenia siamemsis. Classification (NCBI taxonomy): domain Eukaryota; kingdom Metazoa; phylum Mollusca; class Gastropoda; order Stylommatophora; family Ariophantidae; genus Megaustenia; species Megaustenia siamemsis. Next base: position 32,707,005 of record JAVIAB010000051.1, read on the forward strand.
AAAATACACAAGACCTAAGAAAAATAGAAATACAGTAACCCAATTGGAATGACATGTGAGAAACAACAGGTAAGAGGAAAAGAGGAAGACCCAGAGAGACACTGAGAAGAACATTGATGAGAGAGGCAAGAGCAGCAGGAATCAGCTCCCTCAATGAGATAGAGCTGCTTGCACCGAACAGAGACAAATGGCGAGATCTGATGAAATATCTTTAAAAAAATTGAAAACTGCTAGAACAAAAATTTAGATAAGAGAAGGACTATCTTGGTCTACGCTCTATGTGCTGGCTATGGCTCGAAAGGTCAATAGATAGTTAGAGTGAAATAGTTTCTGCTCTGTGCACAAATTTTGGCCTGAAGTGAACTTGATAATGATATAATCTTGTGCCACTTTATTTATGATTTTCATTTACTTTTAATAGTTAAATTAAGTTGAGTTGACCAATAAAACAAAATATCTACATGAAGTTGTTTATATTGTAGTAACCTACAGAATAATGAAGGTGCATCCTGAATAGCAAGAACACGGATGTAATGTTCATTATCAAGGATTTAGAAGTCTAAGTGAGGTACATTACTAATATACGTGTTATACATTAAAATATCTTATTTCAGTTTGTGGGCACATTGAAATAACAGGATGCATTTTAACAAAGTGCTTACAAAGGGAGAGCAAGAGTTAATAAGTTCAAAATACCTTTGGCCATATGTTTTTTTTTGTCAGTGCTACTACTTTACAGCAAAATAGAATAGAACCAAATAGATATGGCATTTGAAGAAGCACAAATATTTTATGCAGCTAATATCTACACATATTATACCATATCAGTGTGAATGATAGTATATATAAGTGTTACTAGAACAAATCATTGAACAGAATAGTAAATTCATACTTGTATATTTGAATGTTGCAAGGACATGGACATGTTAAAATCACTTGATCAGACAATGGTTTTACAGAGTTTTATAGATGGGTAAAAAGTACTGGAGATAATGTGAGGACAGTTTGGCCTGAGAGCATAGATTAACTCATATACCTCAGACAGAAACAGTTCTCATTCTGTAATATGTTATGAGAAAGGAATTAACTTAATAAATAATTTTTTTCTTTGTTTAAAAATATAAAATGTGAAGAAAAAAAATGTTGATGGATGAGTTACGTCTCCTTTTTTAATAATAATAAAATTTGGTTCAAAATTGACAGAAACTATTTCATAACATTTTAATTAAACTGTATGCAATAGACTAAATAAATTTTGAGTGTTTAATATTAATATGATATTGTGCAACTTGATGTTTCCTATATTTGCATTTTTATTATTACCACAGCTGTGGAGCTGATCAATGTAAGCCTAGTCCACTGTGGTAGAGACAGCGAGGCTGACACTCACCTTGGTGTTGTAATTGTTCCAAAACGCCTGTCAGCTGACCCGAATCTCACATTCTTGCGACAGATCATGAAGCAACAGCTGTGCCAGGTTTTGCCAGAGAAATTTGTATTCTGCTCAAAAACAAAGTAATTTTTTATGAAACCTTTATTGTTTAATAAAAATTGTATACTGTAAATATACTTTATCAGTTCTAGATAATTAATTGTTCATATATAATTCAGAAGTTTGCAATTTTGTAGGTTTTGTTATGTATGCAGAAAAATTATATAAACAGAACATGTAGTTAATGTAAAAGGTATGCATTTGTCTAATAATAATTTGTCTAATATGCACATATGTAACTTTTCTATGTTTAAACAATCATACTCATCATTCATCGAGTCCCGTCTCCACTCTGTCTCTCACTTTAATAGGTTCTCATAGGCTGACTTGTCCAGCTTTTGCTGTTATTCGTCTATGTTAGCCTTGGTCTGCCACTGCCTCTTTTACCTTGTATTTTCCCTTCCAAGATTACTTTTAGTAGGCCGCTGTGTCTTTTTAAAAGGCCACAAAAATCTCATTTGGCTTGTTTGAAATGTGTTTAGTAGTTCTCTTTTTATTTTTAGTTATTTTAAGACTTCTTCATTTTTCTTTTCTTTCATCCAAAAGTCTTCCTCATCATTGTCATTGAGTGCCCTCTCCATTGAAGGTTGGCTACCATGGAGCACCATTCCGCTCTGTCTCTTGCTTTGATTATGCAGGTTTCATTGGCTGACTTGTCCAATTATGATGTTACTCATCCATTTTAGTCTTTGTCTGTCTCTGCCTCTTTTGCCTTGTATCTTCCCTTTTTTATTTTATTTTCTTTCCATTCAATTATTCCTATTTTTCAATAAATCCACTTTTCAAAGGCTTCAATTTTCTGTCCTGTTTTCTTGTCTAGTGTTCATGTTTCTGCATCATACAGGAATGTTGAGAAGATATAACATTTTGCTATTCTTAATTGTAGCCCTGGTGTTATTTATTTTGGTGTTAGTATATTTTTTATGGCATAAAAATGACTTTTTGTCATTTATATTCTTTTGTTTATTTCAGTTTTACATTTTCCAACACTGGTTATAGTATGTCTTAGGTAGTTGTAGCTCTGAACTTGTCTCCATGTCTATTTTTTCGACTGTGATATCTACTTGTAAGTTTTGAGTATTATCTTTGTTTATGATCATAGCTTTAGTCTTTTTTTATATTTAAATCTAATCCATATTTTTTACTTGTCATGTTTATTTCAATAAGTGATTGTTATAGATCTTTAAAATTTTCTGCTAAGAAATTCAGTATCATCAGCATATCTTATGTTATTGATTATCTTTGCATTAATGTTTATGCCTGGCATCATTGTGATGTTTTTAAAGATTTGCTCAGTGTATAGATTGATTAAGCTTGGTGATAGGATGCATCCCTGTCATACTCTTCTTTGTATATCAATAGGTGTAGAGTTCTCTTTGTTATGTTTTAATATTGCTATTTGCTCCCAGTATAAATTACATATTATGATCTATCTAGATGTATATCTTTTAGGTAGTCTATAAGTTGATTACGGTGTATTATTCCGTCAAAAGCTTTGAGATAGTCTTTGTAGCAGATATATATTGGTTTAAACAATCATATTATAATATTATATTTCTAACATAAATCATATATAAAGAGGGAGAAAAAGAAAATGATCCCAAAATAAGGATATCAAAAGCAAGAGGAGCTTTCGTTGCACTGGGAAACATATGGAAGTCCAAAGAAATTAGGTTAAATATAAATTTTCAACTCCAATGTTAAGTCGGTCCTATTATATGGCTGTGAAACATGGAGAACAGCAAAGATGATGGTCATGAAGTTGCAGACTTTCATTAATGAATGCTTGCCCGCACAAATTCAGTACAGAATTACTAACATAGAATTATGGAAATGTACTAGTCAAATACCAGTGGATAAAGAGATACAACATCATATGGTGCAGGATAGGACACACACTGCGGAAGCCAACTGAGAGTATTACACAACAGGCCCTTTTTTGGAATCCCCAGGGGAAAAGACAAAGAGGAAGACCAAGGAATTTTTTGAGAAGACAGATAGAAGCAGAGATGAAGATGATGGGGAAGACATGGAATGATCTTAAAAGAATGACAAAAAAACAGAACGACTTGGAAAGTGTTTGTTGAAGACCTATGCTCCACAAGGAGCTAAAAAAGGTAGAAGAAGAAGAATATAAATCATATCACTATATATATTAATGTAGTTATTAAAACTTAAATTTAGGAATGAATAATTAACTTTCTGTTATTATTATTACTAAGATTCATCATGCGAAAAGTGTGAAATAAAATCAGTTCAGAAATTAGTGATGAACAGTGTGGTTTTATTGGAGGAAAATGAACGAGCAATCCTATAAATATATCATAAGATCTTTAGTAGAAAGAGCCATAGAGGTGAAAATAGATCTATACCTATGTTTCATAGATTACACCAAAGCATTTGACAAAGTAAAGCACCAAGAAATAATCAACATTTTAGAAAGCATAAACGTAGACAGCAAAGATCTAAGAAATAATAAAGAACATGTACTGGCAACAAACAGCGGCCATAAGAACTGGAAATCAATTGGGAATGTTTCAACAAATAAAACAGAGGGTGTTAGACAAGGTTGTGTGCTGTCACTAGATTTGTTTAATATTTATAGTGAGATTATTTTAAGATCCATAAGAGGCATGCCTGGAATAACAATTGGAGGTCATAATATAAATAATCTAAGGTATGCTGATGATACAGTATTAATCGCTAAGAGTGAAAATGAGTTACAAGAGATGTTGGACATTATAGAGAAAGAAAGCAAATATATAGGACTCAGCCTTAATAGCAAAAGAGACAAAAGTAATGGTAACAACAAAGAAAAAGACATCACCTCAGTGCACAATAAAGACAAGTGGAATAATATTAAAACAGGTAAATGAATTTAAATATTTGGGAACTTTGTTAACTTCAGACAGAAGATGTACAAAAGAGGTGAGATGCAGAATGGCTCAGACAAAGGCAGTTTTCCAAAAAATGAGGAAGATACTATGCAATCCATTTTTGACAATAGAAACAAGAAAAAGAGTTCTTAAATGTTATGTAGAGCCAGTCTTAACATATGGATGTGAATCATGGACAGTAGGAAAAGAGACAAGAAAATCACTGGAATCTGTAGAAATGTGATTTTACATAAGAATTTTGAGAATACCATGGACAGCTAAGAAGAGTAATGAAAATGTTCTGAATGAGGTCAAAGCAAAAAGAGAGCTAATTTCCAATATTAGGAAGAAACAATCATCATTTTTTGGCCATGTAATGAGAAGAGAACAACTTGAATATATTGTAACAACTGGAAAAATTGAGGGCCGAAGAGATAGAGGGAAGCAAAGAGAGAAAATACCAGACAGTTTAAGAGAATGACTTGGCAGAAGGTCAACAACAGAAATTATAAAAAACTGTCGAGATTGAAAGTTGTGGAGAGACATGATCATCTACGCCAGTAGGCCCGATACTTGATGATGATGATGATGAATTAACTTTCATAACTATAAAATTTTAATACTGATAAGTACAGGTATATGCTCACAAATAAATAATAGAGTAAACCTAACAATAACAACTTGTAAATTATATTAATTCAGCCTTGTCATGTAGATGTGAGCAATATGTAATGTTGAGCAATTTCACATCTTGGTCTATATTGAGCTATTCGTGACATGGATTTATGTTGAGCAATCTTGAGACATGAATTTATATTGAGACAATCTTGTCATATTAATTTATTTAATAGACACATATTTAAACTTCAATTATCAGATATACATGTGCTGCGAAACTACAGAACATATTGTCCAGGATTACCCTTTATTTGACAAACTATAATGTTATGGCCAAAAACTAAACATTGAAGTCAAAACTGTATGGAGACAAACAAGGAGCTCCAGTCAGCAGTGGCATTTGTCAGAGCACATGTCTAAAGAAAAGAAAAAGATGTGAATTTTTATTGAGATAGTCTTGATATTTGGGTTTATATTGAATCAATATTGACATATGAATTTATTTTCAGGTAATCTTGGCTTATGAATATTAGGATAAGCACGAATGTAAAATGGAGCTGTGATAGCTCAGTGGTTAGTGAACTGGACTATAAAGGACAAGAGGTAGGGTTCGATCCCAACCGATGGCTTCCGTGTTCACCCAGCCTTAAATGGGTACCAAATTTTTTCTGGGAAAGTAAAGCGGCACTGGCGTAATACCGACCACATTACCCCAAAAATCATGTGCTGAAGGTCTGTTAAATTTATGGTCACTAACACCATATTCCCTATACGCCACTTGGCGTGACAGGGGCTCTTGACTCTCTTTTTACAAATGTAAAATAATTAAAATATTAAGTATTATGGGGGTGCCATGAGCAGAGCTGCAGTAAACATGAAAAATAAATATAAAATGGTATGAATCAGCTAAACCTGTAGAGAGGTGAGACTAATAATAACGGGTTTTGCTGAACGTTCGTCTCATCTCTCTGTAGGTTTAGTTGCTTAATACCATTATATGTTTATTTTCCTCATTTTTTTATGAATGCTGAGCCATTCTTAACACATGGAATAGAGTCATGGAGAGTCAAATTAAAAGCTCTCTTGAAGCCTAGAAAATACAGTTTTTGCACAAAATTATTGAGAATCTCATAACTGCTAGGAAAACTAATGTTGGCATCAGAAAGAAAACTTTATTATTTCGTTATCACATGGAGGATATTTAGAATACACTCTGATAATTGGAAAAATAAATTCCAGATTTAAAGACAGAGAAATAGAAAAAGAGGCATATTACAAGATAAGAATGTGACATGAAATACAGCTAACAGAAGTTATAGACAAAACTAATAGTTGGAAATTGTGGAGATCCATAACTGCCACACTAACCAGCATGACACATGATGATGATAACGAAATTCTGCTTTAGAAAATATATAGACTGATACAAGAGTTGTATTATGTCTTAAGCTTCATTCAATAATTTTCTGTACGTTTGCAAACAGACATGACATCCAGTTTGATCAGGAAAATGATGTGTGTGCCAGCCAGATTTGTGATCATGATGATACCATATTTATTAAGAGCAGCTATGGTAAGACTTCATTTAACATTTAATTTGATTTTTCATTGAGACTTGATAAAGTATTTACCTTAATATTATATAACTGTGTCACTGTTTCTCTGAGTAAAATAAATTGTCAAAACATTTTGCTTTTAGAAAAACTCTTGTTTTTGTTCATGCCATTGGAAAATAGAAGGAAGCAATTGACACAGGGATTTAAGTAATCTATTTTATAGTAAAAAGTGGAAATAGAGTAAGTGCAAGTTTTTAGTTCTGAAAATTATCTATAGACTTTTAAAAAATCTTTATGTATAAGGTATAGCTTATAAAAATGGTAACAATAAATGATGCCCTGCAGCATATGTTGTATGGCAATGAAGTATTAAACTTCACTATACAAGGTCACTATGCTGGAGAAATTAGACATTGATGGCAAGGATCTGCGAATCATAAAAAATATGTACTGGCAACAAACAGCAACTATACGAATTAACAACCAAACAGGACAATTCCAATATATGAAACAAGGAGTCAGACAAGGCTGTGTTCTGTCACCGGACTTGTTTTCACTTTACAGCAAATATATTATGAGATCAATAGTAGGCAAAAAAGGAATTGAAGTCAATGGTCACAACATAAATAATTTGCGATATGCGGATGACACAGTCTTAATAGCAGAGACAGAGAACGAACTACAAGAAATGATAGACATAATAGTAGAAGAAAGCAACAAGAAAGGTCTCAGTCTGAATAGTAAGAAAACAGAAGTAATGGTTATATCGAAGAAACAATCATCACCATCATGCAGCATAAAAATAAACGAGACAAATCTAAAACAAGTACAACGTTTCAAATACTTGGGCACAATAATTACATCAGATGGGAGATGCACCACAGAAATAAAAAGCAGAATAGCTCAGGCCAAAATAGCATTTAAGAAAATGAAAAATATCTTATGCAACAAATCTATGTCAATAAAAATGAGAAAGAGAGTTCATCTGTGCTATATAGAACCAATTCTGACCTATGGAAGCGAATCATGGACAGTAGACAAACAAATGAAAAGACGGTTAGAGGCCACAGAGATGGGATTTCTCAGAAGAATGTTGAAAGTTCCCTGGACAGATAAAAAGACCAACGAGGAAGTTCTCAAAGAGGCCAACACAAAAAGGGAGCTCTTAAAAAACATCAGAAAGAAACAATCAACATTTTTTGGGCACATCATGAGAAGAGGAAAGTTGGAATACTTGGTTACAACTGGCAAAATAAAAGGAAAGAGAGATCGCGGACGACAAAGAGAGAAAATACTGGATAGCTTGGTGTCATGGCATGGAAAACAGTCAACAACAGAACTGATACGATGCACTGTAGATAGAAGATTGTGGAGGGACATGATCGCCTACGCCAACCGGCAGGGTACATGATGATGATGATACAAGGTCACAGAAATTAGAGATGAAAAGGTAGTGAATTCTTTCTTTCTCTTTCAGCATTTCAACTTTTATCTGTTCAGGTGTCATAGGAGATGCAAAGTTCTAGTTCTCACCCATCTGACAGCTTCAATCATTGCCAGTTGATGTTGTTTTAGTATTTCTTTGATGTTGTCTGTCAATATTACTTTCAATTCTTTGCTGTTGTTAATATTAACTAGATTATTATACATTAAGTATTTGGTGCAAGTATCCCAGGATGGAATACAATTATTTATTAGGATTTCTCCATTTCAGACTTACCACAGTTAATAGTTAAATGTAACAGTGTCATCATGGGACACCTATTCTGCAATTTTACTTCATCACTGACAGACCTTCGTGCTGTGATCTGCAGAAATGTAAGTCTAAATATCTTATTAATTGTGGACAATGAATGAATCATTAAAAGGATTCATGCTAAAGAAAATTGCTTTTTAGTTCTGTCATAAATATAATCTTCTGCTCCTTTTTCTTCTTTTTTTTTTATCAGAGACAAAGCAATCAGTGAGCTGTCTTATAGCAGCAAAGTTTCTTCACTTTGCATAGTCCACTCTTTGCATGTTGCATCAGGTCTTACCAACTATTTCATCTTTGTCTCTGTGCTTCTACAGATTTCCTCCAAGTTACCTTTAATTAGTCTTTCTTTTATCTTACTTCCAACTGCAAGACACTTGTAAATGTTAGAAAATATCTTTCATACATAACTATTTACTTTCACTAAAACAAATTAGTGTGTGTTGTAAATTTAAGCCACTTCTATAAAGTATCAATTTTAAGAATGAGTGAAATGTACTAGACTTAAAACATCTTCCATAAATATTGTAAAATTTCCAAGATTATATAACTTTAATTTCCACTTTCATATGAAAAACACATTTGCATTTGCTTTTTGTTACACCTCTTGAGCAGCTCCTTCTTGTTTATTTTGTTTGACCAAAGTATTTTTCCTCAAGCAGGTTATATGAATATGTCTTGGTGTTTCCTTTTCATAGTCCCCCATCATTCAGAAATAGCTGTCTTGTTGATAGCTAGTAAAACTTTCATCATTATCAGTCATCTATTTTAACCTCTTCAAACGGTGTAATGAAGCAAATACTGATTCATATACTGATTTTATATTTTGGGCTTCTTTCTTTATGTATAATTGTTATTGTCAGATTAATGTGATTTCCAATTTATATGTTCTTATAATCATCCTCTTTAGCCTTCCACTTTACCATCTCCATATAAACTCCAATGTAAATCTTCTCTGATGCTCCTCTGGTTGCCTTTAAATGAGACAGGAATATTAAAGACATGTTGTACAGAGCTGCTTTCACACCTATGACCATGACCACAGAGGTACTGTCCCATTTGTAAAACATGCCCATTTGTGCTGGAAACCAACCAGGTTACTTTACCTAATAATATGTTTTAGATCAAGGTAGAATTTGCTTGTTTCCCAGAATTTTATATATGTTATCCTCCGCTAATATTGCCAGAAAAGGTTTATAGATGAAACAGGGAGCAGATTAGGTGATTGGGTTTTGTGAGCACAGGTAAGACATCTCTCAAAATGCCAGCATTCCAGTGACTGCTCACTTAAATCCCCTAGACTGTGTTGGCGTCCAGAATATCTCTCTTGTTCCTTGGATGCCCACAGCCAGTTTTCGCTTGAAAATGTGTTGTTTAAACCCAACTCAACTTTTTACTTTCTTTTCGCCTAGAACTTTTGTATCCCCTTTTCCTTTCTTCTTTCTTTCCTTATGCATCTTCTTCCTTTCTGCTGGTTTGATCTGCTCATGTCCCGTTGTTCTTTATTAGTTTAGAACCGCTCACTATACCTTGTTCACTTAGGACCTCTCATTTACAAACCTTATTGTGTCATAGGATTAATGCAGTCACCATGTGAGAGGACACCATTTGTGACAATTGCTGCAGTACCAGATACATTTTAATTACTTTTGTTTTTGTTTTATTTGTAGTCTTTTAAATTCAATTTACTGATGAAGACTTAGATCAAAATGATTACAATGAAAAGAGAAGTAGTCAGCTCTGTGAAATTGAACTCTCTATTTATTTTATCTTGATAAGACTCTGTAATAACAATGTGAAAGTGTGCTAACCATCCAATTATGTTATTATATGCTTATTACTGTTAAGTTACAAAACTATGCTACATTAACACTTTACTGCTGCGATAAAAATGATTATCTCACTAGATTGAACATCTTCTACTGTTTAATTGTTTTATTTCAGTTGCCTGGTTTTGACGATTCTACTGTTTAATTGTTTTATTTTAGTTGCCTGGTTTTGACGATTCTACTGTTTAATTGTTTTATTTCAGTTACCTGGTTTTGATGATTCTACTGTTTAATTGTTTTATTTCAGTTACCTGGTTTTGATGATTCTACTGTTTAATTGTTTTATTTCAGTTGCCTGGTTTTGATGATTCTACTGTTTAATTGTTTTATTTCAGTTACCTGGTTTTGATGATTCTACTGTTTAATTGTTTTATTTCAGTTGCCTGGTTTTGACGATTCTACTGTTTAATTATTTTATTTCATTTACCTGGTTTTGGATGATTCTAAAGTTTAATTGTTTTATTTCAGTTGCCTGGTTTTGACGATTCTACTGTTTAATTGTTTTATTTCAGTTACCTGGTTTTTATGATTCTACTGTTTAATTGTTTTATTTCATTTACCTGGTTTTTATGATTCTAAAGTTTAATTGTTTTATTTCAGTTACCTGGTTTTTATGATTCTATCGTTTAATTGTTTTATTTCAGTTACCTGGTTTTGATGAAGGGAAAACGTTTAGATTTCTTTGTAGTGATGGCTCACTTGTACCAGCACAAGATGAAGAGAAAGTACCTGTGCATGAAACATTGCGAGGTATTGAAGTGCAGATTTATGTGAAAGACCATCAGTTGGAGGAAGCAGAATCTCACATCATGCCTCTCAGTAAGGAACCAGATGCAGCGATGGATCTAACCAGAGTAAAGCCTTTAAGGTCAGAGGTTATTATGGACTTGTCTGATGTGCAATGAGGCTGTTCCGTCGACTAAACTAAACTAGTCCATGTAACTGAAACATTTGAGACTAAACTAAACTAAATTAGTCCATGTAACTGAAACATTTGAGACTAAACTAAACTAAATTAGTCCATGTAACTGAAACATTTGAGACTAAACTAAACTAAATTAGTCCATATAACTGAAACATTTGAGACTAAACTAAACTAAACTAGTCCATGTAACTGAAACATTTTAGATTAAACTAAACTAGTCCATGTAATGTTGTGTCAGATCGGGTAATTTTACCTGCTACTGTATGCAGTAAACAGTACAACCTGTGACTGCCCTGCTGCCTTGCAGGTAAGCACGGGAGAATAAAAGGCTAAGGGAGGGTACCCCGAAGTAAAACAACCCCACTGCCTTGTGGGTGAGACTTTTTAGTCAAAGGCTAGCAGAGCCAACCGTAAACAAACCGACGGAAGGCAACAGAAAACCACCGTCGTAATTTCATGTATAATCATGAATCGCCACTACAAAGCATTGATGAATGACTGTATGGCACATGATGATGATTGATATATATAATTATATGTGCATATATATAATCATGGTATATATATCATAATTAGATTTACTAAAATCAGACAAGAAGCTGCAAGACAAATATAAAATCACAATTCAGAACCGGTACAATGCAATAGAGCATTGATGAACAGTGGGAAATGCTAAAAGAATCAATGCAACAAACATCAAAAGAGTTCATACCACCAGTGAGAACAAATTCAAGAAAGAAATGGATGACAGATGATATTTTGCAGCTAATGGATACAAGAAGAAGAAATAAAGAAAATAAAGATGAGTATAAGAGATTAAATAAAGAAATTGTAGTGAAATGCAATGAAGCAAAAGAAGCATGGCTAAAAGAGAGATGCAAATAGATCGAATTGCAACAAAAGGGAGATGCTAAAGCTATATACACACAAATTGAGGAATTAACAGGAAGAAAACACAATCAAAAACTGGATGTTTAAGATCAAAGAAAGGAGAACTGTTGATTGATCAAGAAAACATAAGGGAATGATGGACAGAATACATTAAGGATCTTTATAATGATGAACGAACGGAAGTAAATATTAAGGATAATGCAGAAGGACCAAAAATACTCAGAGAAGAAGTGGAAGACGCCTTGCGCAATATGAAAGCAAGCAAAGCTCCTGGATCAGATAATATAACTAATGAAAAGATTGAAGCCATGGGTGATTTTGGAATAGAAATAATAACAAAAATATTGAATGATATCTACAACAGCGGATATATACCAGACGACATGCTCAAATCAATATTCATAGCCCTACCAAAGAAATCGGGTGCGATTGAATGCGATGATCATCACACAATAAGCCTTATGAGTCATATGACTAAGATATTACTAAGAATCATCATGCGAAGAGTGCGAAATAAAATCAGTCCAGAAATTAGCGATGAACAGTGTGGTTTTGTTAGAGATAAAGGAACAAGCAATGCCATTTATATCATAAGATCTTTAGTAGAAAGAGCCATAGAGGGGAAAACAGATCTATACCTATGTTTCATAGATTACACCAAGGCATTTGACAAAGTAAAGCACCAAGAAATAATCAACATTTTAGAAAGCATAAACATAGACAGCAAAGATCTAAGAATAATAAAGAACATGTACTGACAACAAACAGCGGCCATAAGAACTGGAAACCAATTGGGAATGTTTCAACAAATAATACAGGGTGTTAGACAAAGTTGTGTGCTGTCACCAGATTTGTTTAATATTTATAGTGAGATTATTTTAAGATCCATAAGGGGCATGCCTGGAATAACAATTGGAGGTCATAATATAAATAATCTAAGGTATGCTGATGATACAGTATTAATCGCTAAGAGTGAAAATGAGTTACAAGAAATGTTGGACATTATAGTGAAAGAAAGCAAAAATAAAGGACTCAAGCCTTAATATCAAAAAGACAAAAGTAATGGTAACAACAAAGAAAAAGACATCACCTCGGTGCACAATAAATACAAATGGAACAATATTAAAACAGGTAAATGAATTTAAATATTTGGGAACTTTGTTAACCTCAGATGGAAGATGTACAAAAGAGGTGAGGTGCAGAATGGCTCAGGCAGAAGCAGCTTTCCAAAAAATGAGGAAGATACTATGCAATCCATTTTTGGCAATAGAAACAAGAAAAAGATTTCTTAAATGTTATGTAGAGCCGGTCTGTAGAAATGTGGATTTACAGAAGAATATTGAGAATACCATGGACAGCTAAGAAGAGTAATGAAGAGGTTCTGAGAGAGGTCAATGCAAAAAGAGAGCTAATTTCCAATGTTAGGAAGAGACAATCATCATTTTTTGGCCATGTAATGAGAAAAGAACAACTTGAATATATTGTAACAACTGGAAAAATTGAGGGACAAAGAGATAGAAGGAAGCAAAGAGAAAAAATAACAGTCAGCTTAAGAGAATGGCTTGGCAGTAGGTCAACAACAGAAATGATAAATAGCTGCCGAGATCGAAAGTTGTGGAGAGACATGATCACCTACGCCAGATATTTATTTATAAAAAATAGGGAGGAACCAGTAGTGAGGTGTAGCGCACACTCCTATAACATATTAAAAAATAGGGAAAATATTTTTAAAATGTATACACAAAGAATACTGAACACTACTTATTAAGTAGACCTTACAACCAACTTTGTCAGGAACAAAGAACAACACAGATAAAAAAATATAAACAAATAAATAATAAAACAAATATCGTTTTCTTAGATTTCTATTGATTCTGTAGTTACTTTTTTTATTGTGTTTCTTGACCAACACCTGAAATAAAGTATTGTTTTTTGTGGTGCGAGCATGAGAAAAACACAGAAACTGCGTCTGACTTCGTGATCCGAGGACTATGGAATAATTCTTAGCTGTACACATTTTTTTTACATGGCTTGCAGAGTTGTGAAAGGTAAAAACAATGAAGAGGAGTACTGCACTGGCTTCCTTAGTTCCTAGTCAGAATCGTTGCATAGTTTTATGATGTTGAAATATTTCACACCCTCTGCAGCATTATATAACTACCTCATTACATTTCCCTATGCTCTAATCTGTCATTGTCTTATTTTTCAGACTGTCCTTTTCCTCCAGTAAGGACAAAAGTCACCAATCTGGTAGTGGATCTGTGGCTTGCACTCAGATTGGTAGCGACAGTAAACAGTTACTCATCAGCTATGTTAGTGTTGAAGCTGCGGAACATGCTGTAAACCTAAAGCGAAAACTGACAGATTTGGGCTACTCTGTATACCTGGTATGTGTTTTGATTAGCTTCTTAAAGATGGAGTGTATTGACAATATTTACCGTTACTGCAAATAATTAGAAGATATGTTAGCAATACATAAGAAGCTATTGCAACACAAACATGGACTCATCAAATATAGTTTATTTTTGTTTCAATATTTCATTAAGCAAAAATGTAACTTGAAAAAAGTGCATACTATATAATATAATATAATATAATATAATATAATATAATATAATATAATATAATATAATATAATATAATATAATATAATATAATATAATATAATATAATATAATATAATATAATATAATATAATATAATATAATATAATATAATATAATAATATTTTAAAAAATTCTTCAGTGTGAGTTTAGAATGGCAAACTAATCAGATACAATGATAAATTACAGCAAGCCATTATTACTTTCGGATAAGACAAACAGAGAATGATGCTGTGGTAGAACAAAGTTTTAAAATGACCAGCTGTTTAATATTCATACTGATGAAATTATACAAATGATATACTGGTGGATGTATAATGAGAGGACTGAAATTAAAATACAGATTTTCTGCTAAAATGAAAAATGAAAGTCATTGCCAATCAAAGCAGAGCTTTGTCAACCACCTTCACCTTGGCAGTGAAGTTTAGGACAGTTACAACTTTTCTGCACTGAGTTTCTGGAGCCTTTATCAAGAAAGCAGATATTATTCTATCATCATTCTGTTCATACTTCAACAACTAAAAATAGGTACTTCAATCACAAGTGGATAGAGCATCTTCAAGAGCATGTATAGATCTACTGTCTTGGGCTCACTCAAGCCCAAGGCAATGAAAAGGTGATAGAACTTTCTGGGACATCTTAGTGGTTACTTTCTATAACCTGGCAAGAAATATTTTATGAAGTCTCTCTCTCCTGATCATTTACTGGAGATCAACATCAGCCATTGATGAGGGTACAGTTATGATATTTTGAGAAGCACAACTCAGACTTAGGATGAGTAGAGTGAAGCAAATTGATAACATGGATCAGGAGTGTTTTTTTTTTAAATCAGCAAACTACAAAATCTATCAGCATATCATTGAGTAAGAGTGATTCAGCTGATCAAAGTGCAGTTAAATCAAGTCAGTGAACAAAGTTATAAATCATTTCAACTGTTTTTATTTTGTTTGCAACTAGTAAATCTCATCTTGCTTTCCCACAATTTACTGTATTTAATGCTGTTAATGAATGTTGGATATATGATGAGAAGAGAAAATTACCGAATAGCAAAGCAAGCCCTCATGTGGGAAACAACAGGTAAGAGAAAAAGAGGAAGATCCAGAGAGACACTGAGAAGAACATTGCTGAGAGAGGCAAAAGCAGCAGGAATCAGCTCCCTCAATGAGATATAGCTGCTTGCACAGAACAGAGACAAATGGCGAGATTTTATAAAAGATCTTTAAAAGAATTGAAAACTGCTAGAACAAAAATTCAGATAAGAGAAGGAGTATCTTGGTCTATGCCCTGTGGGCCGGCTACGGCTCGAAAGGTCAATAGATAGATAGATAGAATGAATGCCCTTGCTAATTTTCATCCATGCATTGTTTTTTTAATAAGCCAGGTTGATGGTGTGGTTATTTGTCTACTGTCTAGGTTCAATAATAGTCAATTCCCATCAGTGGCATGTTTTTTTAACCAAAATAGCTCTGGGATTTTCTCAGCCCCAAGAAATAGGTACTAGAGGTGTTCTCAGAGGAAATGGGTGACCTGGCTTTAAACTGACCATATCATTAACAAATACGTCAAAGGTCATTAAAAAATATGAGCAATAATACCATATTTCCATATACCATGCATATGGTGTGATTGTTACTTTCTTTCTTTCCACTTTTTAAAATTATTGTTTGGTATCTTCTCATTTTGACTTATCGACTCTTCTCATAATGTGGTATCTTTAGAAATTGTGCTACCTTTCTTAATGCGTGTATTAAATATTCTTTATTCATAGACTTCTCTCAGTACAAATTCATTTATCATTTGTATTTTTGTAGTATAACTATGTCAACATCAAGCACACATAATTTTGTTGTTATTGCATCCTTCTCAGGATGTGCATGAGATCAAGTCAGGAGTTGATTGGCAAGATTCCCTCAATTATGCTGTCAGCAACTGTGAGGTTTTTATTCCTTTGGTTACACCTCGGTATGGAGAGACTCAGTGGACCAACAGGGAGGTAATCAATAATCTTTTTTTTTTATTTATTTGCTAGTCAAACACACATTGAACTGATTTTCATTGTTTTAATCAAAGAATATCAAAATAAATATAAAATTGTAATAATACTCCTGTATAAATATTTTCTAAGGAAAATACTTGGTATAGCGTGGAACGAATTCAAAACAAACGAGGAAATTAGAGAAATCACCAATCAACCACTATAGCTCGTTTCATAAGTCGTGCCCAACTTTAAAAATCAATATGTTTTAAACCGCTTTTTGTAATTTTTTCAAAATTTGCATGTATAGTTATAATGATTAGAACCCAACAGGGAATTAATTTCATTAAAAACAAACATTTGGTTATTATTATTGCTTATTTGATTTATATAAATTTATAACGACCCATTGATGTAGTCAAAACTTAGTGTTTACAGTATTTAAGTTAAAAATAGCGATTACAAATCTATACACGCTCAAATTTACGATTTTGCACGCTTTCCGCGTGAGTTATCTGACACAAATAGACACTTGTAGTAAACACGAGACATTGTGTGTTCCATTTCCGTTAATTCAGTGGCGTAACGTGGAAC
This sequence comes from Megaustenia siamemsis, assembly GCA_032433765.1. NCBI lineage: Eukaryota > Metazoa > Mollusca > Gastropoda > Stylommatophora > Ariophantidae > Megaustenia > Megaustenia siamemsis. The sequence goes on from JAVIAB010000051.1 coordinate 32,724,117, forward strand.
AATAACATTTATCATGAGTCTTAAAATTAAATTCTGCAGTTTACAAAACATCGCAATAAAAATGTATGACTATTTTTGCAAAGAGGCTAAACGAGGAAGATTATTTCATTCTTTAGAAAACCCTGAGAATAGGACAAGACACATTTTGGATTTATCTAAACGGTCATTTAATCGCTGGATTCAAGCACGTGACCGTCAATGTTCCAAATATACAAAATCACAAGGAAGAGCAAACATGTTGGATAATTTCGACAGTGAACTTATTAGAAGTGAAATTCGCAAAATGTTGGGTATGAATGAAACTGTTACAATAAGAAAATTAAAAGTATCGCTGAAAAAGAACAACAGTATTGAAATATCAAAGTCTACATTATGGAGGAATGTGAGAGCTGCAGGCTTTACATTCAGAAAGTATTCCAATGGACGAAACATCATCTGTGAGAAGCCACATATAGTAGTCATGAGAAGCAAGTACTTACGTGAAGTAAAAGAGGTGCGCAAGCAAGGTTATGATTATGTGTACTTGGATGAAACATGGATCAATGCTCACCACACTAACCAAAGGGAATGGCAGTCATCAGATGGAAAGATTAAGAGATTAATACCTAGCAGCAAAGGACAGCGCTTGATAATTGCTCATGCAGGTAGTCGACAACATGGACTAATACAGAATGCAGAGCTCATTTTTCTTTCAAAATCCATAGACAATCGGGATTATCACTCTGAGATGAATGGTCACATATTTAGACATTGGATTGAAAATTCTGTTCTCCCAGCACTAGATCGACCATCTTGCCTAATAATGGACAATGCAGCGTACCACAACATTGTTGCACTTGAAGATAAAGTCCCGACGTCATCCAGTACAAAAGATGCTATTAAGATATGGCTCACAAAGGAGCACATACAATTTAATAACATGTACTTAAAACCTGAATTACTATCTCTAGTAAAGCAAAAACAGAGGACAAAGATTTTTCAAATAGATAAGATTATCCAAGAGCACGGTCATATAAGTTTGAGGCTGCCACCTTACCATGCTCATTTAAATCCAATAGAACTAATCTGGGCAAAATTAAAAGGACAAGTGGCAGATGAAAATACAACATTCAAAATATGCGATGTAAAGACTCTTGCTAATCTCGCTTTATTAAATATAGACAAAGATTATTGGGCTAAATGTGAAGACCACGTCTTAAAACAGGAAGAGGAATATTGGAAAAATGATGGTTTGTGGAATGTTCAACCCCAAACAGTTATTATAATCTTTTAGACTCGTCTGATTCAGAATGAAAGTATATAGCCCCCACAATGTTGGCCCCTATATTACCTTAAATTATTTCAACAAACGGTCCTTTTCAGGACCACACAACTATGAAAATTGGACATACAGGTATACCTTGATATTATTATCGTCCGTCCTCGAACTGAGCAGACAATAATTCTCCTGGTGTTTTGTTTTATCCAGTTATTTCCCCATTACGGCCACGCCTTTACCTAGTGAAAATTAATCGTAGACCAGAAACTACGGTAATTTCTATTCTTTAGGGCTTCACAATTTACAATTTTGACAAACATCAAAGAAATATCGCCGCTTTAAGAAAACTGCAGCTGCAAGATATTTGTTAAATATACATTTAATGGGTCTTTTGCATTCTAATAACATTTGGAAAATTTCAAAAGTATTTAACAAACGGTTAGAAAGTAATAGCGTTTTGAAGTTGGGCATATGTTTTGAAATGAGCTATAATAGCTTCAGTAATAAAGAAAAGACGATGGTCATATGTTGGACATGTGATGAGAAGAGATAATAACCGAATAGCAAAGCAAGCCCTCATATGGGAAACAACAGGTAAGAGGAAAAGAGGAAGACACAGAGAGACACTGAGAAGAACATTGATGAGAGAGGCAAGATCAGCAGGATTCAGCTCCCTCAATGAGATAGAGCTGCTTGCACAGAACAGAGCCAAATGGCGAGATTTTATAAAAGATCTTTAAAAGAATTGAAAACTGCTAGAACAAAAATTCAGATAAGAGAAGGAGTATCTTGGTCTATGCCCTGTGGGCCGGCTACGGCTCGAAAGGACAATAGATAGATAAATGTTTTATGAAAATACAGGAACCATAACAAATTTCCTGATTAAGAAATATTGATGACCTACACTGTTTATCAAATTAAGAAGTCAGGGTCATCTAGAATAATCTAATTAAGAAAGCTAATATTAATGTTCACTAAGAAACATGGTAGCATAATTAATAATGTATGTTTTATTACTTGCAGTCATTTTGTCCATTTTATATTGCTTTGATCAATTTTGGTAACCAAGTGTGAACTTATCAAATATTTGTCTTTGTCAAATATGATCAAGATGCTAGAATAGTTGTTCTTTCATTTGTTAGAAGTCGAGGTGACAAAGTGGTTAATGCAGTTGTCTGTTGGCCAGGTAGTTTGGATTCAATTCCCAGTTGTGGTTTTTTCTACACCAGGCTGCCGGATTCATAAAGCCGTAAAAAAATTGGTCCTGGGGATCTTCTCTGGAAAGATAAGAAACCTGACATGATACAGACAATGTCATCTATAAAGGTAGGAGTAGTCATGAAAAAATAATGGCACCAACGCCATATCCCCAATACATCACAAAGTTTGATGGGTACCCATAACTCAACATATGGGTACCATAAATATTTGTTTACACCAAAAGGTAGTACTGCTTTCAAAAGACTGCTCAGCAGTATATGGAACCAGAAGAAAATCAAACTTTACATGAACTGGAGGTATACCATACCATAGCGATTACTACCCTATTTTATGTCTGGAGACATAGTAATTAGCAGATCTGATAGAAAAGTTAACCACATGAGCAGATTTCTTGGATAAAGTAACAGGATAAAATACTAGACACTAAAGTTCTCTTGAAAGCTAAAATAAAATTTCAAGCATCTATACATCACTGCAAAAGGCCCAAATAAGATAAGGCTGGATATGACTGATGAATGCATCATATAAAAACAATTGATCTGTGGATTGAATAAACATTTCAAAGACTCTCTCAAGGAATCTATAATAAGCTGGTACTTCCTGGTAAACTTATGCAAACCCACCCACTATAGCTAAGTAACATTACTCTTAGTGCCTATTTCACAAAGAAAAACACTGAATCAATTAGGAGAAAAAAAAGAAAGAAAGAAAGCTAAGAGAGAAATTATATTACTAGGTACATCTTTAATGAATAAATGTAACATTATTGTTAAAACTTCCTTTTCACTGACAGGTAAAACTTGCTGATGTTCTGGGTAAACCAATTATACCAGTCAGCTTTTTGACAGAATGGCCACCTAAATGTCTTGCCATTCAGTTTGCCACAACTCAGTTTATCTTGTGGAAATCTCCTGAAAATGTACCATTAGGTATCATATATATATTTATCACATGGTCATACAAAGCATTTTTTTTATATATATAATTTTCCTTCGTATCTTTGTGGTATCATATTTATATTTTGAAAGAGTTCTTATTAAATTTTTAAAAATTAATTTCTTTGGTTGATTAAACATTTTGTTTTCATTTCTAGGACAGATCTAGCTATCTTTCGTTCGCCTGAAGTATTGTCAACATCTGCAATGTCGTTTCCTGTATAAATTTTACTCTCATTTGCAATTCTTGCAGTTGATCATATAGTTTTGTCTGCAGTGTTGTATCTATGGGCCAATGGATTTTCCTCAATCTACTATATTCAGTACAGTCTTGAAGTGTGTGTTCAAAAGTGTGGGGCATCTTTCCTCATGTACATGTAATTGAGGTGCCAATCTTGAATTTTTTGTACATATGACGACTGTGGGGGTCAATTGTGTCCTGTTCTGTGGTCTTCTGATTGATTTGATTGTCTGTTTCTTCTGATGGTATGTAACTGGTACATCTGGTTGTGTGCCTGTTTGGCCTTCCTTTGTCAGCTGATCTGCTTTCTCGTTTCCTGGTATTCCGCAATGAGATGGGATCCACTGCAGGTGACCTTATGTTGCTTGTAGAGTTCAGTCAATAAGGTCTGCAGATGTGACAATTCGCTGGCTTGTAGTGCCTGGAGCTTATCTTGCATCTGTCAGAAACACTACAGATTGTGGGCTAAGATTACTGTTCAGCAGTTTTTTTACTGTCAACTTTGTTGCTTGGATTTCTGCATCATAATTGCGACAATATTTTCCTGTTGCTATTCTATTCATATCCCTAGTCTTATTTGGGTACTCTATGTATGATCCTATGAGTATCTGGGTCTGTGCCCTATGGGCCAGCTATGGCTCGAAAGGTCAATTGATAGATGTTTGTTCCTGCTCCCCCATTCTTTACTGCATTCTGTGCTGATCCATTAGTGTTTACATGAACCCATAGATCTTGTTTGTATTCTTCATCCAAGAAACAAAGTGATTGATTTACTCTATAAAATTATCTTCCTCCCCGTCAAGTATTCCTTTCACTTCTGTCTGTATTTGTATTGACAATCCAGATTCCTCTATCCTGTGGGTCTGGTTCTGGTATGGGCAGTAGGGGGCTGACAACTCTTGGTATGTCTGGTGTTTGTCTACAAATTCATTTGGCTTGGTGGATAAAACTGCTTCTATTAAGCTGTCCCAAAACATGATTTTGGAATCAGTCCTTCATTGGATGTCTCAGCATGCACAAGAATTTTTCTGTCTGTAATATCACTTTTGTGTCCCTGCATTCTCCAAGTGCTGGTATCCTCCATAATTTCACTATCTCTAATATTGGTATCGATTTCATTGCTCCTGTGATGACCCATAGTACCTGGTTTTGTACTTTATCCAGCTCTTGTAGTGTGGTGTTTGATGCTGAGCATCATGCAGGTGATCCATATTCTAGATATGGGCATATATTCTGTTGATAAACTTTACTCAGTATTTTCTCACTCACACCCCACGTGGTTCACACAACTTTCTTAGAATAGCTAACTTCCTCCTTGCTTTTTGGGTTGTCTTATTATTCTGCCGTTTCCAAGAGTTTGTTGTCAAATGTAATTCTGAGATAAGTAGCTTGTATGTCTTCTTTTACAGGCTCATTGTTTATGTAGATGGCTTCTGCTTTTTGTTTTGAGGAGAATGAAAAGTGTAGTACTGCATTTGTCTATATTGATGCTGATACACCATCTATTTGTCCATGAATTTGGTTCATTCATAGCTCTTTGCAACAATTTAGAGACCATTGTTGCATAAATCTCTGTGCACCACATTATGACGTCATCTGCATACACTGCCACTTTGATGCCTTGTGGTAGTTCAGTAACTAGGTTGTTGATGTTGATTAGAAAAAGTGTTGGACATAGTACCTCTCCCTGTGGGACACCCTGATGCAGTAGGACTTTCTTACTTTTCTACGACAAAGAATACAAACTTATTGTTTTAAAAGACTTGCATATTGACACGATAATGAATTAACCAAATAATAACTATAATTCATTGTGTCCAGACTAAATGCTTAAAACAGCTTGACTAATTGGAGACTTTTTCCTTTACATAGCAATATTCATTTATATGCCAGAATTATGGGGAAAAAAGACTCAGCTTGTTATAGAGCTACACATAAGTAATTCTCAAATTTGGTTCTGGAAAAGGAAGAGCATGTACTGACGCATTATTCACCCTAAAACATCTAGCAGAAAAGGCAACAGAATACAATAAAAAAGTTTACATAACTTTCATTGACCAAACAAAAAGCATTTGACTGAGGAAACAGAGAACATCTATGGGTGATACTAACAACATGCAGAGTAAACGACATGTAACCAACCTATTTAAAAAGTCTCTACATCAACAGCAGCTGCACAGTTAGAACAACAGTAGTCTACACAGACTATTTCAAAGTTAGATTAGGAGTAAGACTGGTGTGTGCTATCTCCCATATTGTTTATTACCTACATGGACAACATATGTAAGTTAGTCAAATCCATCAGAGACAGAGGAGATTAATGAGATTCTATTTGCAGATGATCAGGCATTAATGCATGAAAAAATAGAATGCCTACACGAACACTTAAATAGACTTAACAACACAGGCAACCAATATAACCTGGAAATCAACTTAAACAAAACAGAAGTCAGGAACATAGTGAAAGAGAAACAGAATTTCAACATAATGATAGATGGCAGACAATTAAAACAAGTGGAGGAATATAAATATTTATAAAGTCTTGTGCCAAATGACAATTCACAAGCACCAGAAATAGGAACAAGATGCAACAAAGTTTGTCAAAAGATCAACAGCTATTACCACTATTATCCCTCAAGGAAATAACTTTTGAGGCAAAACGGGCACTTTACAATACAATCTTCATTCCAACATTATGCTACAAATACCAAACGTGGACCCTAGATTCAAGAACAGTAAAAAGAAGAAGATAGAAATTGCTTTGCACTGATTTTTACACTTTGCGATGAACATCTGCACATAGTTATTTCAAATTGATTCTTTAGTCTTTGGTTTTATTTGATCTTCAGGCATGGTAGCAATTATTGGTACTTAAGTTTCCCATTTCCTTTCCTTTTTAATTAATTTTTCAACCTTGGTATGTATCACTTTTTCCTCCTTTTAATCTTTTATGTGGTTGTTCCACTGACTGCCCCTTTTTCCCTTCACCACCCTCCCCTCCCCAACAGATTTTTTGCTAAATGGGCTTTTCCCTAACTTTCATTTCATTAATTGTTCTCCTAGAGACATGCCTACACATGGTACTATCTCTGGGTGTCAACTGACAGGCAATTCTTGTTTTATAAATTTTACATTATTTTCTTATCTGGGAAAAAAAAAAGATTTGATGTAACATTTGCTGACAGTGTTCTTGGCAGTTAATGAAGTTTATATTATTTTAGAACATGATAGCTTTTATAGTATAATTTCATTTTTATCAAATGTTTTCAGCATATTTTGGTTGAGCAAATCAGTAAACATGATGTATATACTTATTGTTAAGAATGGATCATTAGTTCTAGTAACAGCATAATATTATGTGGAGTTGAACCTGTTATAAAAACATTGTGGGATCTTGGTTTTACGGTTCCAGTTGATTTAATTTCTGATTTCATGTGCCATAAATGTATGCATGCCACTAAATAAATTATCTTTCCTTTCATGAAATTGTTATAAGATTATTAAATTGTAAATATATTTTAATGCAACTATAAAAATAAGTATATCATTTACCATTAATATCATCTGAAATATGTTATAATGAAGTAGATAGAAAAACTGTTTGATGAACATGACATAACCTGTAATAAGCCTTATTTCCAAGCTGTGACATAATAGAAATATCCATGTTCTGGTGGAAAACCAAACTTCACAAGTAGTAGTTTTCTTTTTCTTTTCAAGTTTGGACTGAGTTATTTCTTTAGCAACATTTGATGAAATTAGATTTGTAAAATAGCATTAGCATGATAACTGTATCTAAGGATTAAATTCATTTTGTTATTACCTTAGTTCCATAAGAAGCTAGATTTAAAACAATCATTCTACATTTGCAGAAAATGGCGTTGAAGCAAGGGATATTAGGCAGTGGGAAGAAAAACAAATTGAAGTTGTGGCTAGAGAGATAGAAAAGCGACTGAAAATTTTGAGGTCAAGCAAGGTGTCCAAACCTGCTCTGAAAAGAATGGTAAGAGTTATTAATGTTAATTTTCTTTATTTTAATTTTCTTTTTCCAATTATTTATTAGTTTTTAGTGCTGATTACCTTAATTCTTATATTGAAAGTAATTTTTCTGTCTTCCATAATACCCTATAATTTTTTCTCAACCACTGAGTAGTATTCTTGGTGCTTTGAGCAAAACTATCTCAAATTCAAAGCTACTGTACAGCATTTAAACTTATCCAGCATGTGTTTCAATAAAAGTACCCTTGTGTTGGGTATTTTATAAAATTTATAATAAATTACAAACATAAGTTTGTACTGTTTCAATGTGAGAATTAATGAACTTACTTTTAACCAGTACTACTAGTGGTGCCAATTTTACAATTAACATAAATTAAATAGAACACAATTCTCCAAAAACATTGACTGACACAGTGTGACATGATTTAAACTTATGTAATTTACACATATTTTAAATAGATAAACTCTAAAGTCTAAGGATTTAAGAACAGATGGTGACATTTACATCAAAGCAAACATAAGTAATGATTCATGATAATTTGAAAAAAAGGCAGTACTTGAACAAGGATTACCATATATACCAGTTTGATCCGTATTGTCCCGGTTTAGTAACATTGTCCCGGCTGCTTTGGATTTCTGTCCCAATTGGTTTGAATTTCTGTCCAAGTTTCAATCAGTGTATGAAAAACTAACTTGTCTTGTCTGAAAATGTAAAGTGCATGCTGGCTTATACTCATGCAATGGACTTGATGATTGAGAGGGCCTTGGTAGCCTAGTTGGGAAAACCACCTGACTGGGCTACCGATGTTTGGACAACCCATGTTTGATTCCCGCTGAAAGTAGTGTGAACTGTACTCATGGTTGGAAAAAAAATACCCCCGCGATCATCCCAGCCTCTGGCAGAAATGGGTACCCACAATAGTACTGTGGGAAGGTGAGGAATGCTACCTTGCATCGTGAGTTTCGATGCTTGAAGCGACACCATCCTGAAGTCTGAACACTTCTGGATAGGTGGCAGAGCACATATGAGTGAAAACTGGCGCACTAAGATGCCAATTCAAGTCTTGTTCTTTACTTTCATCTTTACTTGATGAGAAAACTTAAAGGAAAAAGTTAAATCAGTGAAAAAGTGAAGATAGAATTTCAGCATATTTATGAAAGATGTCTCCCATACCTTAACCTATGGAATGAGAGTTCTACAGGCAGAAGACTTTCTCTGGCTGTAGACATATCGACTTGACTTTCTGTTGAGAGATCTGTAGCTACATCAACCAAAGGATTGGAAAGAAAGTAGTAAACATTGATCAATATATTTGATGAGGTTGCTAATGAAGAGAGTTTTTATGTTCCAACTGCAGAAATTTAGGCAATGCAAAAATTTAAATATGAAGAATAGTGGCAATGCTTTTCTACTCATTTCAAAGAAAGACTCATTAGTAGAATAAAAAACCTTAGAGCTGTAATGGAATACATTCTTTGTATCCTTGGTACTTCCACACCAGTTGAATGAGTTTCTCCTTCAAATAATAATATGTGGTCACAAGAGGGCAAGATACTGTAAATTACAGTGATGATTCCTAAATTAAATTTCCCACAAAGTGGATCAAAGTTGTTTTTTTTTTGTTTACAAAATTGAAAAGAACAAAGAATTTCTTAGAAAAGATTTAAATTGAAAAATATGAAAACAAAACATAGCTTCCATACTCCATCCAGGGATACTCCCTTTGGTCTCAGTTTCAGCTCTGAAAATTATGCTTTTGGCCCCAGTTTCCACTCAGAAAATTATGGTGAGCCTAGCTCAAACACCTTAGCACTTTAATACTAAAAGAAATTTATCTATCCTTACCTTTAAGATACTCTGGTAAATGAAGGCAATAATAATAAATTAAGTAATATTTATTACAGATCGAAACCTCAAAGGAAACAAAAATATTTTATGGCTCTGAAAAAAATCCACAAACAACAGAAAAAAGGAAAAACAATATACAGCCTGTACTCTGATTAAATCTAGGACCTCGGGAAACCTGCACTTCAGCACACCGTTAGTTCAGTAGTTCAGACAGCCACTTTTCCTAACAAGATTTTCATCCATATATTATTACATGACAAGAGTAAGGTGGTGTGTCAAGGAGTAGATCCCTTTTTGGCCTGCCTATTTTTCTCTGCATTTTCTTTTGTCTATTTGTGCATTATGTTTTTTGAGATGGGTAAAAACACCCTTTTTCTGTGTAATCTGTAACTTTGATAAAAGATTTTCAATAATGTTAAAAATTACTATAAATTGTTTGTTTTTGCCTTTTATTCTATCCAGAAGTCCTAATTTCAGCACTCATCCTACAGACATATATATAATTTTAACCAGTTGGTCGATTTCTTAATTTTGTTCTCCTGTAAGCACTATTCTCATTGTGACTTGCTGGTAGTTCATGAGCAGATCTCAAGTGTGAATCCACTCTACCTTTGAAGCATCAACTCAACATATTAAACAAAAGTCTGTATAGGTAATTGATTCCCATTAATTAGTTGATTTTGTTCAGTTGTTTGAATTCATGTCCAGTTCTTGATGTATATATATATATATATATTTTAGAAAACCTTGATGAAGACATTTGCTGGTCGTTTACCTGACTCAGTATCATCAGAATTCACTCGCCAGGATAGTGAAGAAACACCAGTACCACATATTGTCATCTGTGTTCATCCTCACGAAGCTGATTATGTAAGTTATTCATTCTATTGTAATATCTGTAGCAATGTGATACCTAAATTGTGAATGTTTGTGTGTGTCCATGCAAATGTATGCTTTCATGTATGCAAGATAGACAGAGACATTATCATCTATCTATCTATCTATTGACCTTTCGAGCCGTAACCGGCCCATAGGGCGTAGACCAAGATACACCTTCTCCTATATGAATTTTTGTTCTAGCAGTTTTCTTTTAAAGATATTTTATTAAATCTCGCCATCTGTCTCTGTTCTGTGCAAGCAGTTCTATCTCATTGAGGGAGCCGATTCCTGCTGCTCTTGCCTCTCTCATCAATGTTCTTCTCAGTGTCTCCCTGGGTCTTCCTCTTTTTCTTTTACCTGTTGTTTCCCATATGAGGGCTTGCTTTGCTATTCGATTATTATCTCTTCTCATCACATGTCCAACGTATGACCATCGTCTTTTCTTTATTACTGAAGATATTAGTGGTTGATTGGCGATTTCTCTAATTTCCTCGTTTGTTTTGAATTCGTTCCATTCTATACCAAGTATTTTCCTTAGACATTTATTTTCGAATGCGTTCAACTTTGTTTCTATATCTCTTGTTGTTTTCCAGCTTTCACACGCATACGTAAGGGTTGATAGTACATTTGATTTGAATAGCCTAAGTTTTGTGTTTGTGCTAATGAGTTTTGATTTCCACAACTTTTCAAGGCTTCTGAAAGACATTGCTGCTTTAGCCAGTCTGATTCTAATTTCTTTGCTCGTATCCCCTTCTCGATCAATGTGACTTCCAAGATAGATAAAGTGATCGATCTCTTCTACTGGTTTGTTTTCCATGTATATTTTGTCACTTGTTGGAATTAAACTTTTCATGACTTTAGTCTTTTCATGATTGACCTCAAGCCCAATTTTGCTGGCTATTGATGATAGTTCATTTGTGTTTTCCTGCATCGTTTTTATCTGACTGCTGATGAGAACTATGTCATCAGCAAAGTCGAGGTCCTCCAAATGGTCTCCTTGTATCCATTCGATGCCTTTATTACCAGTGCAGCATTTCTTCATTATGAAGTCCATAACAATTCCAAATAACAAGGGCGATAAAATACATCCTTGTTTAACCCCAGTTTCTATTGGGAAACATTCGCTCAGTCCTTCCTCTGTTCGAACTGCACATGTGTAACCATCATACATGTCTTTGATAATATTTATGATTTTTGATGGTAAACCATATTGCTTCAGAATTTTCCACAAAGAATCTCTATGAATACTATCAAATGCTTTTTTGAAGTCGATGAAGTTAAGTACAAAAGGTTTTTGCTTTTCAATATGTTCCTCCAATATAAGTCGTAGAGTGAAAATGTGGTCAAGACAGCTTCTCCCTTTTCTAAACCCAGCCTGTTCTTCACGCATTACTGTATCTATTGAATCCTTTATTCTATTTAGGATGATTTTACAGAATAACTTTGAGGCAACTGACAAAAGTGTCACGCCTCTCCAGTTGTTACAATCTCTAAGATTGCCCTTTTTTGGGATCTTAACAATGATTCCTTTTTTCCATTTATGAGGCGTCTTCTCTGTTTTCCAAATGATGTTGAACATTTTTTGGAGATGTATTAAATTATGGCTATCAATTGCCTTGAGGATCTCAGCTGTTAACTTATCCTCTCCAGCAGCCTTGTTATTGGTCATTAGCTTTAAGGTGGTTTCTATTTCACTCAAGGTGAAGTCATCTAAATTTACATCTAATTCTGCTGCTGGTGTTTCAGCTTCAAAATCTATTAAACTGTGAGGTAGTGGACGGTTAAGAATTTCTTTGAAGTGTTCTGCCCAACGGGCTTTTATGTCTGCGCTTGTTGTTAGCATTAATCCAGATTTGTCTAGAATTGGTGTTCCACTGGATGTATAGGTGTTTGTCAGCATCTTTTGTACTGTATAGAGAGTTCTGCTGTCTCCTGTAATTGCAGCTGTCTCTGCTTTCTCTGCCAAGTTGTCTATATAAGCTCTTGTATCTCTTCTTGCCGAACTTTTCACTTTGTTGTCTAATTCTTTGTATGTTGCTTTTGCCAGAACCTTTCCAAGATCTGTCTTTACATTAGTCACGGCTCTCTTTGCTTCTCTTCTTTCTTTGATGTATTTCCATGTGGTGTCTGAGATCCAAGCTCGTTTTTCCATTTTCTTCAGTCCGGCACTTGCTTCTGCTGCTGTCATTAGTATTTTGCTCTGTGAGTCCCACATTTCATTGATATCTAAGTCTATTTCACCGAGTGCTGAATAACAATTACTTAGCTCTATGTTAAACTTTTCCTTTATGGCTTCATCTTTCAGTTTATGACTATCAATTTTATGTGTAATTGACCTCTTCTGTTGGTTTCTAAATTTTAATCTTATTTTCCCAATGCACAGGTTGTGGTCACTATTAACATCAGCACCTCTGTAAGCTCTTACATCTATTAATGATGATCTGAATTGTTGTTTAATACATAGGTGGTCAATTTGATTTGATGTTCTATCGTCAGGAGATATCCATGTTGTTTTGTGAATATTTTTGTGTGGAAATAATGTCCCACCTATAACTAAATTTTCTATTAAACATAATTCTATTAATCTTTCTCCATTCTGACTTGTTGTATTACAGCCTTCTCTCCCCATCACATGTTCCACTCCTGCGTTATCTTGTCCTACTTTGGCGTTGAAGTCTCCCATTACAATTAAAAGATCGTGTTTTGGTATTTTGTTTATAAGTTGTTGCAGTTGGTTATAAAAAACGTCCTTAACTTCATCATCAGCTTCGTTAGTAGGCGCATAACATTGAATAATTGAAAGTCTTCCATGTTTTGTTTTGTATCGTGTTCGTATCAGACGGCTATTTACCGGTTCCCATTCTAATAAACTTCTTGCAGCTTTGTCTGTCATCATTATGCCTACTCCTTCACGGTGTTTTCCATCTTCCCTTCCAGAAAAAACTACTATTTTATTATCAATAGATCTCCTACCTGTTCCAAGCCAGCGCATTTCGCTTAATCCTAAAATATCTAGATCGTATCTGTCCATCTCGCTCGCGACCTGTGCATGTTTCGTCGGAGCGGCCATTGTTCGCACATTCCAGAATCCTATTTTTGTTGTTGTTTTGGGGCCGAAAAAACTATCATTATTATCTACTGCTAATTTACACATTCTGTATCAGGTCTACATTATCATAGTACATAGTATTTCCATGTGTGTTTTCATCTCTTTTCTAGAAGAATTTAGAGGGTGGTCCTTGTTTCACATTCAAAAGTACTTATTAAAATTGAACATGCCATCAGGTTTTCTCTTCTGGTGATGCCTGATCTTATGGTAACTGAGATTGAGAGACTATTCTGTTGACAATGGATAATGAAATGTAGGAGCCATGTCCAAGCTAAACAACTCTTGACATTTGAAAATTGACATTTGAAAATTGAGAAGATCAGGCAACTATGATCACATTTTAAAAAGCAAATATTATGCCCTGTCAGATGTTCCACTATTAATAAATGTTTATCTTGTATTTTCTATCTGTGTTAGGAAAAGAAAGCTTGGTGAACTTTGAACCAATACAAGGCAAAACTCCACAGACTTGAGTAATAATTAACTTTTTTTTCTAGAGTTTTCCAAGGCATTGCATACAGCATGTTGTATATGTATTTTAACTTCAAAACTGTTTTTTTATGTGCTGATTATGCACTCATCAATTGTTGTTTGCCTCCTATAGGACTTGACACTCATTTCACTTAGCATGAGGTCAAGGGTCATTGCAAACAATTCAAAGAGCACTTTTCTGAAGAACTGACATATATAGATCTTATGTCCATGCTAGGTCACCCTCCACCCAAATATGTATAAAATGTTTTATTTATTTAAACATAGCTAGATTTGTGAATGAATTTGACTTTGAATGATTGTTTTTGTTGTTTTTTTTATTCTCAGGGTCTCCAATTAAAGAGCTGGCTAGAAGAAGCAGGCTATTCTGTCTGGACATCATCTGCTAGTGTACATGGCTCCAGTATTGGGACAGCTGGCGCAATCTCAACTGGTAAATGGGATTTATTATAAAATTTGTCTTCCTGTTAATGTTTGTGAAAGATATAGATGATCCTGTGGAAAGTAGTGCTTTAGGAATGTTAATTCCATATACCCACTTTTTTGGAGATGAGGAAATGAGTGCTTTTTTTAAGCATTTACTTCTTTAATTTTACTAATCAGGTACACATTTTTCCCACTGGATTGATTGGAGTGAAGCAAACCCCATAACATTGTATTGCTAAATCAGACTCTGACCATATTTTGAACTCTTGATTGTATGGAGATTGATTAGAGTTACTATTATTTCATTCACTTATTTCCATGTTCTTGTGGTGATCTCTCCTCCTTTCTTTCTCTCTTCTCTCCCCTCTCTCTATCTCTCTCTTTTTTCTTTTTGGCTCTTTTACTGGTCTTGTTATATACGTTTGTGTGTATCTCTCCTGTAAACCTCTTGGTTTGGTTGTAACATAGTTTTCTCATCTCTTATCCTAACTGCATGTCACTGTTATTACATGTGTATCTCAGATATTTCTTGCTATAACTGAACTACTAATCTATGCACACATATAAAAAGATTGACATATATATAAATATAAAGCCCTTTAGAAAAATTAATGCTGTATTAGAAATATGCATTCTTTCTTTAATTTTTATAATAATCATATAAATTTGTAATTGTGCATGTATAAAGTTAAACTAAAAATGTACAAATATATTTTTCTATTTCAGCTCTTAAATTGGCTGGAACAGCTGCCATGATTGACATCAAATCAGAAACCTCACCTTGTATTTCTTTAGATAGTTCTATCAAAATTACAGCCGAACAGGTCACTGAATTTCAGGAAGCAGTTGACAAAGCTACAGTCATTATCATTATACTTTCTAAAGCATTCATAGAATCATGGATCTGTAGGCAGCAGGTAATTTATTTATCCATTATTTTTATTATTTATTTATTGTCCATCTTCAGTATTTCTTTTTTTCTTTTAAGGGAAGTGTTTACTTTCTTTTTTTTTCTTATCTTCGTTAGAGTGAAATGTGTACTTTTCTCACCTGCCAAATCTCTGTAGATACAAAATTTATATATCACAGTTGTTCATCATTGATAATTTAGTTGTGTTCATTATACTTTTTTTTTTTAATTATAGCCTGTATATGATTCTTCTATGATACAGTTCAGTTCAGTTGATTAGAGATTTTTCTTCAATTTGAATAACAATTTTGTGGTTAGATTTGGATATTTAACACACAAATATTTCCAATTTATTCATCCATGTAATTCTCAGAAGCATTAATTTACATTTTAAAAAATGAATTTAGAAAAATAATGTTTTGTTGTGTCAGAAATTGGAACCACTCTCATAAAATATCAACATTATGAATGAGTTTGACTCAAAGCATCTCCACCAAAAAATTTGGCAAAGTATCTAACAATGTAGCTTAATTGTCACTTTGGGATTTAAAAAAGCATAGGTTTATGTTTATATATGTATGATCACACTATAATCTTCAGGTAATTATAGAATTGATTTATCTTTATGTACAAAATATATAAAAACAGTAATGAAAGAAACCACAAATTAGATCTGAAGATTATTGTAGTGAGATTTGTAGCAATTTTGATTTGGGAAACATACCAAATTACTTGATCATACATGTGAGGGAATGACATCAACAAAGCATTACATTAAACTTTTTCTAAAAATTAAATTAATATTTCACATTTTCATTTTAAATATACAATAATCTTATTTGTTTTCCTAATTTTAGTGAATCAAAACTATAATATTATATCTGCTAATTTTATCAATTCATCATAATAATGTTTGTAATTTTGGTATTATATGCTCTACTTTTTTTGTAATTAATTTTTTTTGTTCAGGTTTTTTACTGTGAGCACAGGAAACAGATTTTGCCTGTTGCCTATGAAGAGTTATGGATACCCAGCTGGCTCAAAATGCTGATGAGGACCAAAAGATTTCTAGTATGTTTATTCTTTTGTATTTTGAATATTCCAGTCAATAGTATTTTATGTCATTTATTTAATTTGTCAGGTCGGGTAATTTTACCCGCTACTGTATGCAGTAAACAGTACAACCTGTGGCTGCCCTGCTGCCTTGCAGGTAAGCTCGGGAGAGTAAAAGGCTAAGGGAGGGTACCCCGAAGTAAAACAACTCCACTGCCTTGTGGGTGAGACTTTTTAGTCAAAAACTAGTGGAGCCCACTGTAAACAAACCGACGGAAGGCAACAGAAAACCACCATCGTAACTTCTTTTTACAATCATGAATCGCCACGAATACATTAAAGATCTTTATAATGATAAACGAACGGAAGTAAATATTAAGGATAATGGAGAAGGACCAGAAATTCTCAGAGAAGAAGTGGAAGACGTCTTGCACAATATGAAAGCAGGCAAAGCTCCTGGACCAGATAATATAACTAAAGAAGAGATTGAAGCTATGAGTGATTTTGGAATAGAAATAATAACAAAAATATTGAATGATATCTACAACAGTGGATATATACCAGACGATATGCTCAAATCAATATTCATAGCTCTACCAAAGAAATCGGGTGTAATTGAATGCGATGATCATCGCACAATAAGCCATATAAGTCATATGACTAAGATATTACTAAGAATCATCATGCGAAGAGTGCAAAACAAAATAAGTCCAGAAATTAGCGATGAACAGTGTGGTTTTGTTAGAGATAAAGGAACAAGCAATGCCATTTATATCATAAGATCTTTAGTAGAAAGAGCCATAGAGGTGAAAACAGATCTATACCTATGTTTCATAGATTACACCAAGGCATTTGATAAAGTAAAGCACCAAGAAATAATCAACATCTTAGAAAGCATAAACGTAGACAGCAAAGATATAAGAATAATAAAGAACATGTACTGGCAACAAACAGCAGCCATAAGAACTGGAAACCAATTGGGAATGTTTCAACAAATAAAACAGGGTGTTAGACAAGGTTGTGTGCTGTCACCAGATTTGTTTAATATTTATAGTGAGATTATTTTAAGATCCATAAGGGGCATGCTTGGAATAACAATTGGAGGTCATAACATAAATAATCTAAGGTATGCTGATGATAAAGTCTTAATCGCTAAGAGTGAAAATGAGTTTCAAGAAATGTTGGACATTATAGTGAAAGAAAGCAAAAATAAAGGACTCAGCCATAATAGCAAAAATACAGAGGTAATGGTAACAACAAAGAAAAAGACTACACCTCAGTGCAAAATAAAGACAAATGGAACAATATTGAAACAGGTAAATGAATTTAAATATTTGGGAACTTTGTTAACCTCAGACGGAAGATGTACAAAAGAGGTGAGATGCAGAATGGCTCAGACAAAAGCAGCTTTCCAAAAAATGAGGAAGATACTATGCAATCCATTTTTGACAATAGAAACTAGAAAAAGAGTTCTTAAATGTTACATAGGGCCAGTCTTAACATATGGATGTGAATCATGGACAATAAGACAACAGACAAGAAAATCACTGGAGTCTGTAGAAATGTGGTTTTTACAGAAGAATGTTGAGAGTACCATAGACAGCTAAGAAGAGTAATGAAGATGTTCTGAGAGAGGTCAAAGTAAAAAGAGAACTAATTTCCAATATTAGGAAGAAACAATCATCACTTTTTTGGCCATGTAATGAGAAGAGAACAACTTGAATATATTGTAACAACTGGAAAAATTGAGGGACGAAGAGATAGAGGGAAGCAAAGAGAAAAAATAACAGACAGCCTAAGAGAATGGCTTGGTTGAAGGTCAACAACAGAAATGATAAATAGCTGCTGAGATCGAAAGTTGTGGAGAGACATGATCACCTACGCCAGCAGGCCCAGTACTTGATGATGATGATGATTTAATAGGTGTAGATTTTCATAAATGATGACACACAATATTCTGTCACTATTTTCAATAGTCCAAGCCGATTCAGTTATTTAACCGTAGAATACGATACCTATCTATGGGGCAAATTGTTACAATACGTTCATAACACTTACTACTCAAATAAACCTTCTTTTAATCTGAAGAAATAATATTTTTGTTTTAAATTTTGTAACAAATCTTTGCGTTCATTTATGCAGGGCTGCAGAAACTGAATGTGGTAATCGTTTACCTGCTTAGACCTGATTTGTAACTTGTATCGAGCTATCTCTATCGGCACTGCGCTTTGTCTTTTGACACTTTGGCTATCAGGCCTGCCAATATATTCACTGTTATCTTTGCAATTGTTCAATGCCTATCTCATGTTTACAAAGGTCTGTTTGATGTCTCGCCAACAACTCAAGAGAATTTTGCATTGCGAAGTAAAAAAAAATATTGCACTTATTATGGCCAAATTTTTAAAAAAAAGCTGCAATTTTAATATTGTTGCTTAAATTTATATTACGATATCTGTCTGTGACTCACGTGTTTACAATACTGTAGTAAAAATTACTACAACTTAACTGTAATATTAGGAGCTCTAAAAATAGTATTTTCTTTGAACTTTTGACACACAGTTGTGTGTTTACACTAGGAGAGACATGGGGACTCATATTTCCTGACTGGTTGATTTATGATATGAAATTTGACAGCATGGACCTGATATATTACATTGTCTATTCATACAGCTGCCGTAAGTCCATGAGCATGTTTCGCTATCTCATAGCATTATTCAATGTATTTCCCACGTTACAAAGGGTTGTTTGATGTCAGCCGGTGGCTGAGATTCCTTGGTCATATCAAAAACAAAAAAAAGAAAAGGAGAAACGACCAATTTCTGGAAAATGGTGAATTTTTTCACATTATATGAGATTGTGGCAAGAACAACAGGATTCGGCTCCCTCAATGAGATAGAGCTGTTTGCACAGAACAGAGACAAATGGCGAGATTTGATAAAATATCTTTAAAAGAAAACTGCTAGAACAAAAATTCAGATAGGAGAAGGAGTATCTTGGTCTACGCCCTATGGGCCGGCTACGGCTCGAAAGATCTATAGATAGATAGATATGAGATTGTATCTTACTTAAATAAAAAAAAAAAACCAACACCAAGGGAAACAAATCCAACACTCAGCGGTCACTGGTAGTAGTAATTAGGAAGGTACACAGAAAGAGGGAATGTTTGACCACGACAGACGTCAGATTTGAAAGAATTTGAATTTTGATGCGGTAATTTTTATGACGGTACCATAATCTAGGGTTAGACTGACAGAAAATTTAGTACAAATGTTAAACAGTAATGTCTTTCCTGAATGAAAACTACCTGTTAAGACTACTGCTGATAGACTGACATATTTTGTGTGTGCACATGAAAAGTAATATTTTCCTTTAAAATTTGACAATTGATCAAACTACACAGTATCCTATGAATAGTTTTTGGTAGATCAGTCTATGAATTTGAGTGTTCATTATTTTTTATATGTATTTTTAACATTACAAAATTAGTGAACTATTTTATTCCATATACTTTTTTTGTTTATATCTGTACAATTTGAGATGTTTTTAACTGTTCTTTAAACAGTTTAGTTTAGTTGATAGTTCATTCTCATTGCACATCGGACAAGTCCATAAATAAATCCATTGAAGATGGGAAGAATATAAAGAAACAAATATTTTTAGAAGAAAGCAAAGAATAAAGCTTTGAAACAACTGAAAATGAAGAAATAATTTTTAATCACAATTTGAGCAATAGAAATAAAGAGTTTGGACATATTAAAAGAGCTGATATATACTGAAAGTTGTCTTAGGAGAAAAATTCAGGATTAAAAAAGGTCCAGCCAGCCAAAGACTAAAGTGAATTGATAACATCACAAATGAAAAAAAAACTAATATTAAGTTTGGTCATGAGACAGAGTATAGTGGTGCTCCATGGTAGGCTGGCCACCTTTGCTGCAGAGTAGCACTACTTCATGAATTAAGGGAGAGTCAATACACGAAGCCATGCATCAAAATTGATTCCATCAAGTGGTAGCCAGCATGGCCCATGCAGGAAATTATTTTATGGTATTCTGTAACCAATAACTAACTGCTGGCAGCAGGGTTAATGAATCAAAGCTGATGAAGATCCTACTTCACCTTCTGACTCATTGTAGCCTCATAGACAGTACAGGCTATCCAATCTGGTCAAATATGTATGGATCAAACAAGGAAGGTAATCCAAGGTCCCTAAAAGCTGAACAGCAATGTGTCAGGCTGAAAGGCATATTTATTACAGCATGCTGTTTACCACAGCACATGACAACATTGCGCCAAATTCACGTCCTTTTTAGGTAAGTTGAGACAGCAGTTAATCATTAAAGCAATACCAACAAATAAACATTACTTAAAACTGTAAAAACAAGATTTTGAAGTTTCTTCACTTCATGTATAGTTAATTAGATTTTTAAAAAATTTGTTTAGGTGTTAGATTTCCTATTAAATTATTTTATTATGTTTATACTCAATACAGAATGTGAACAAGCCAAATTTTTACCAAATATTGTTAATGCAAATCAAGCGAGCTTTGGATCCAACTGCCAAAAACTGTCTGGAAACAGATAGTCAGGAGGCCAATATTACTCTAGCTGTAAGCATATTTTTGCTGTCAAAATATAATTTAATTTTGTTTCCTTGTATTTGAAATTAATGTGTATAATATTTTTTGTTTAATTATCATGTTTCAATTCAAGACACATTTAAATAAGATAAAATTGCTCAATGATGAATAAACAATATACTTATAAAAATTAATATTGACTGACTAAACAATTTGTACTACCTAGTTTTTTATGCGACAGGATAAACAATCCTAATTGACCAACATTTTGAATGGATAAACAAGGGGCATGAACTTTAGACAAAGAGTCGTTAGTCAGGCTCTGAAAATATTAAGCTGAAAGCCCAGGGTGTCCATGTCTTTATGAACAGAGGGATTCTACAGCAGGTGTATTCACTGACAGTAAGATAGCCATAACTTTGTATAATACTCTTGTTTGTAGAGACCAAATGAAGAATTTTTTGGTAAGTGGTTTCCATTGATTTACAGGGAAGAAGTTTCTCTGATATCCAGCAATAGCAACATAATCACAAGAAGCCCTTGTATATAGATAAGGAGATTAAAGCAATTCTCATTTAAGCTGAATCAAAGTTCAAATCAAGGTAACAGAGAATGATTGACAGATGATGGACAAATCATCATGAAGCAATGTTATGACTATAGAATTGTTGGGCAGAGTTAAAGCGGTCATAGATAAATCCTGGAAGATTGACCAAGCTCAAAGTTTTCCAGTGTGCCTAAAAGATTGACAGGGGTCAATTTGAAACAAAGAGCTCTGCAGACAGATTTTCGAGACATTAATCTAGAGGTTTTCAGAGATTTTACACATATTTTTGAGAGAAAGGAGAGAGCAGAGCAATTTAGGTTGCTGACCTCAGACTGTGATTAGTTGGTCACCTCCCTGGGCTGCTGCCCTGAGCTGTTGTGACTTTTACAGAATAATCAAGAATTATAGAAAGAGAAGCAGAGTTATGAGATTTTCAAATTTTCCATGGATTTTTTAGAGAGAAAGAGAAACAAAGTTATGAGATTTTCAAATTTCCCATGGATTTTTGAGAGAGAAAGAGAAGCAAAGTTATGAGATTTTCAAATTTCCCATGGATTTTTGAGAGAGAAATAGAAGCAGAGTTATAAGATTTTCAAATTTCCCATGGATTTTTGAGAAAGAAAGAGAAGCAGAGTTATGAGATTTTCAAATTTCCCATGGATTTTTGAGAGAGAAAGAGAAGCAGAGTTATGAGATTTTCAAATTTCCCATGGATTTTTGAGAGAGAAAGAGAAGCAGAGTTATGAGATTTTCAAATTTCCCATGGATTTTTGAGAGAGAAAGAGAAACAGAGTTATAAGATTTTCAAATTTCCCATGGATTTTTGAGAGAGAAAGAGAAGCAGAGTTATGAGATTTTCAAATTTCCCATGGATTTTTGAGAGAGAAAGAGAAACAGAGTTATAAGATTTTCAAATTTCCCATGGGTTTTTGAGAGAGAAAGAGAAGCAGAGTTATAAGATTTTCAAATTTCTCATGGGTTTTTGAGAGAGAAAGAGAAGCAGATTTATAAGATTTTCAAATTTCCCATGGGTTTTTGAGAGAGAAAGAGAAGCAGATTTATAAGATTTTCAAATTTCCCATGGATTTTTGAGAGAGAAAAAGAAGCAGAGTTATGAGATTTTCACAGATTTCCCATGGGTTTTTGAGAGAGAAAAAGAAGCAGAGTTATGAGATTTCCACAGATTTCCCATGGATTTTTGAGAAAGAAAGAGAAGACAAGTAGTCCATTTGGGACTGCTGGCTGCCACCAGTCTTGACTTTCATGCTGCGATAGTAGAGTTGTATTCTAGCCAAGAGAGATAGAATTCAGTTACTATTTAGAAGTTATAAAACATATGGGTGGATAAAATAAACTATGCTTCAATGATAACATCCACTGAAGAATTCATATTATAATACAAAGATTACTAGCAAACTACTTATATTGATAAAGGAACAATATTACAATCATAGAGTTACTTACCATTAAAGATTGTCAGTAGACTAGGTAATATAACATGCCTCAAACTTGTAGAATATACATTAGTTTATTTGCTGATTGTGATTGTTAACTTCAACACTTGTAGACAAGATAATAAAGGATTAATTATGGATGTTGTAATGAACAATTGTGAGTTATCCAGTTACTTAAGTGTGATAATTGTGATGTGGTGTTGAGAGTATTCCTCTCATGTGATATCTACCTTCATGGATCACTTCTTGTCATGCCATTACAAATCAACAATGAAGAACAATACTCCTTATTACATAAATAATAATAAATTATATGAAGAACATAGACCTTATAAAGAGCTATATTTTAATTTAAAATCATATTTTTATAGTAACAAAATGTAACTGACTTTTAACATTTTATCTTCAGAACAATACAAAGTCCCCACGATTTCACAGGAATATCATGAAATAATATTTCTTTCAAACTGAAACATTTCCTACACAGCACCATCAATATTTTACTAGAATTTCATGGAATAATGAAAAAAAGGTCAGGCTCAAACACCATCAATACGATGTCTCCAAAAGGATATCTGAAGTAATAAATAAAATGTTATTTCTTTAAGTTAATTACATTTTGTGTGTGGTTAATTGAAGTCATATGTTTCAACTCTTATTTTTATTTTGTGTTTGCAGGTTGACTATCTGAAGAAATCTGTAGATGTTAGACGAAGTGTTTATGTGTCCGGAGCATCAAAGTTCTCAGATGCCAGAACTGAAGGAGTTTGCAGGTTTCTTTCATTTAAAAAAAAATAGTTTATTAGCTCTATGTTGTTGTTGTGATGGATTGCCACGAGTTGATGCGGGCAGGTTGCCCTTTGACTCATTTGATGTGGCAGGTCGTAATGGCTTTCTTGACGTTCCCGGCTCTTACTGGAGAAGTTGGAGTTTGTCTATCCCAAGCTATGCTGGGAAACTACTAGTCCAGCCCAGAGGTGCTGCAATACTGGGTCCTCTATATCAGTAACAGCCACCACTACAGAGATCATGGCGATCCTAGCTTCTGTTAGCCAGTCTGTTTTGACACAGACTGTTACAGGGGAGACCACGAGGAGGTAGAACTACCAGGTCTTGGTCAGCTGATGGTGCGCCAACCCTGCTATTGCGACCGCAGGTCACAGGCGCTTCTGCTCCCCCTTATTAGCTCTACAAATTTGTAATAAAACTTGAAGTCATAATAAATAAATTCACCATGTTTCATTGTTTAATTTTTGTATTCGTTTTTTTTTTCCTTTAACTTTTTGTTTTTCAAAATGTAGTCTTCTACAAATAGGGATAGAACAGTGATTTTATTATTCAATATTATTTGTAGATGAAAATTTAGATGACGATTTAAAGTTTTACAGCTCCTTTCTAAAGTTATATTTTTCTTACACAATCATTTAGAAATAACATGTTTTGTGTAAAGTTTGTAAAAATTGTCTTGAAGTTTATTTTATGAATTTCAGAGGAGAGAAAAGTTATACCCAAAGTGGTTCATAGTTTTTAACCAGCATATGAGGTAGAATTAAGAAGAGAAGGAAAAGTATATCTACCATACTACAAGTTTTATGTGTACATTATTGTATTCTTCAGATCAATAGGAAAACATTTGGCCAAACTTAGTAATGTTGCCATTGCAACAGGAGGTTGCTATGGTACAAGTGAGTTTGTAGGACGTACATTTTATGAAGAGTGTCAAAAACAGTCAATGGAATCAGCAGTCTGGCATGTCCTTCCAGAACAAGATTCCCAGGTAAGTGAAATTATCTTACTTAATTAGAGTTTGTCAATCTTTCAAATTAAATCTCATTAGTTCTGTGAGTTCAGTTCAGAAATATGACAGCAAAAGAGACTGACTGAAAACTAAAAGATCTTAAACTATCTACTCCACTGATGCTTAAATGCATATGAAGGGAGAACGAAGAATAATTTCTAGAGGCACTACATTTAATTTATTTTGTCAAATATTTAAACAAGGAATTCATGTAATCATTTTTTGTTGTAATTAGCTTTACAACATTTGTCCCATTTTGTGATGTCTATCAATGGGTTTGTGTGTGGACGAGAATAAAAGCCACATGCCTCAGTGCATTTGCCACATGGTGCGCAGGTCAGAGTTTTATTTTACATGAGAATACCAACAAAAAAAAAAACATTTTGACTCTTCTGGAAATCAAGAATGTATTCCCTTGCTAGGAAAACAACAGGTTCAGTCCACTCAGCTACCCTGCTCAGTATACCACACCAGGACCTAAAACTGTGAAATATTCCCTTATAGAGCTCAATCGATTAAACATGCAGACAGTATTTACATTAATATTTACATTTATTTATGTGTCCCTACATTTTTATCTATTTATATTAATTTAGGATATGAGTGAGCGTTACAACCAAAGTTCTGATGGCACCTTTGCTCTCAAAGATTTTGGCCAGACTCTGTTTTGTGGAAATAATGTATCGGAAAAAGAAGCCATTGTTGGAAGGTGTTTCCAGATATGCTTACTTACTGAAGGTATATCACTTGTTGCTGCTATCTTTCTTGAACATGTGTTGGTAATGTCTTTTGCAGATCTGTGTTAATTCAAAGCATGTGTGAAATGTGATGGTAACTGCAATGAATCTCAATACTGTGCATATTTCATTTTCACTTTCTCTATTTGAAGCATTGAAGGAGGCATAGAGTTCTAGTACAAACTTTTTCATGTGATGCTGTTGTAAATTCCTTGATATTGTTCCTTCATCTTACTCTAGATCTGACCCACTTCCTTCTCCTCTACATATATGTCCTTTATTGGTGCAGTTACAAAGCATACTCTCAAAGTGGGTAACTTTATTTTTTAATCTCTATATGGTTTAAGATTGGTTCAAATGTATGAATAAAAAAAAACAGAGCATTTAACAAAAGTAACTATTGAATTCAATTAATTCAACTACAGAAATGTAGCGTCAAATGGGACACTAATAGAAATTACTGACTGAGATGACTGATGGGGTGTGTGTTTGAAAATTAAGCTTCTGAAACCATACAAATGTCTACTTTCCACATCTATTTAATGGGACAGATTTGAACTTCTTGGATGTTATCCACAGTACAGAAGGTCATATCTGCAAATTGACTGAGTGAGTTCAATGTTTTTATCAAAAGGTCTCTACTTCTTTCTTCTTCCCTTTCTCATTTGCCTTTCAGCGTCGAGGGGATATATAATTTGTGGTCTTTTGCTCTTCTATTTGTGTCTGCTGCTGCTATGTTTCCTAGTGTTTCTAATATTTCATCAATCCATATTCTTAACTGTCGATTCTTGGGTCTGGTGTTCTCACAACATTTATTCAAGGCTTATTGCGTTATGTTTTGATCTTTCTGCTTTATCACATTGCCAAACCATTTTATCTGTTGTTTCTTTATATATTATATGACAGGGATTATTCCAAGATTTTTCTCAGTTCTTCATCTGATCTTATCTCTCAGGCTGTTTCCTGTCATTTGTCTTACATGTTTCATCTTGGTAGTTGGTTATTTTTCTTATTGTTCTTGCATCTAGGGTCCATAACTGGCTTTGCCAGCACATCATCATCATCATAAAGTACCAGGCCTGCTGGCGTAGGTGATCATGTCTCTCCACAACTTTCGATCTTGGCAGTTATTTATCATTTCTGTTGTTGACCTTCTGCCAACCCATTCTCTTATTAAGCTGTTTGGTATTTTTTCTCTTTGCTTCCCTCTATCTCTTCATCCCTCAATTTTTCCAGTTGTTACAATATATTCCAGTTGTTCTCTTCTCATTACATGGCCAAAAAATGATGATTGTTTCTTCCTAATATTGGAAATTAGCTCTCTTTTTTGCGGCTGAGCCCTTTATTTTTGCTTTCTTTCACTATAATGTCCAACATTTCTTTTAATTCATTTTCACTCTTAGTGATTAAGACTGTATCATCAGCATACCTTAGATTATTTATATTATGACCTCCAATTGTTATTCCAAGCATGCCCCTTATGGATCTTAAAATAATCTCACCATAAATATTAAACAAATCTGGTGACAGCACACAACATTGTCTAACACCTTGTTTTATTTGTTGAAACATTCCCAATTGGTTTCCAGTTCTTATGGCCACTGTTTGTTGCCAGTACATGTTCTTTATTATTCTTAGATATTTGCTGTCTACGTTTATGCTTTTTCAAATTGTTAATATTTCTTGGTCCTTTACTTTGTCAAATGCTTTGGTATAATCTATGAAACATAGGTAAAGATCTGTTTTCACCTCTATGGCTCTTTCTACTAAAGATCTTATGATATATATGGCATTGCTCGTTCCTTTACCTCCAACAAAACCACACTGTTAATCGCTAATTTCTGGACTGATTTTGTTTTGCACTCTTCGTACAACATTGGAATGAAAACTGTATTGTAGAGTGCCCATTTTGCTTCTAGAGTTATTTCTTTGTTAGATAATAGTAGTGATAGCTGTTCAATGATTTGACAAGCTTTGTTGCATCTGGGGTCTATTTTTGCTGTTTGTGAACTGTCGTTTGTCACTAGACTTCTGAGATATTTAAATTACTGATTTCTGTTTTGTTGATGTTGTATTTTAATGCCTGTGCTGTTGAGTTAATTTTTGTGTTCTTATAGGTCTTCTATTTTTCCATGTTTTTAGTGCCTGATCTTCTGCAAATAAAAGCTCGTTGATCTCCGATGGGTTGACTAACTTGCATATGTAGTTCATGCATGTAATGAATAATAGGGTGGATAGTACACACCCCTAACTTACTCCTGATCTAACTTTTAAGTAGTCTGTGTAGCCTGCTGCTGTTCTGACTGTGCAGCTGCTGTTCATGTAGAGACCTTTAATCAGGTTGCTTAGAAGTTGGCTTACTCCATATGTTGTTAGTATCTCCCATAGTTCTCTGTTTACTCAATCGAATGCTTTTTCCTAGTTCCTATGTACAAATTTTGATTGTGTTCTGTCGTCTTTTCTGCCAGCAGTTTTAGGCCTACAGACCTGTACAACAAATAGAAAAGATTGATTTTCAATTGTTACCTATCTGGATTCATAATGATTGCCATTTGGAATGTATTACTAAAATGTGGGAGATAACCCTCTAACAATTATTCTGCTATGAGAATCAGCAGGAAATTTGAGAGGCATAACAAGTATTCTACATTGTGGTCTCTGAACTTGATCTGATCTAACAATGGAGAGAGAGCCTTATATAAATATGAGTACTGTCTAGCATAACATTTGAGGATTGCTGCTTTTAAATGTTTTCTTCTCAGTCCCACAACAAGTAGGTTCTGGGTCATCTCTCTTGTTCACTAATCCCAACACCGACAATCAGCTTGGGCTGCTCTCATTCCAGTAGCTGGTGCTTCTTTCAATCTTTTTATAATTAATTATTTTATTTTTAAATTAAACAAATATTGAGTTATTTAATTATACCATGCATTAATGGCCCAGTTGTTGGAAACCGATGCTATGTCATTTCAATGCAGATTTGAACTGGTGCAAAACAAGTGTTATCTTACTTAATTTAGTGATACTTAACTTTGTTACATGTAGTAGTAGTAGCCTCTGTCAGTATTAGTTGACTGGATTTTTCAGCACCCCCAGAAATGTTATTTTTTCATTTCTTTCACCATGTATTCTCTTTTTCTATGAATCTGCTTCTTGTTTGAGTGTAGCTTCAGAGTGTGTTTCCAAAAATTGCTGATTGTTACATGTAGATTGAAAATGATTGTTACATGTACAAGCTATATTATTTAATTCATTGGAAATCTTTAGTAATGTTCTCATGTTTATTTATAATTGTATATATAGGTGGTCCAACTGCAGGACATGAATTAGAAGAATTTGTTTGGAATGACAAGATAATTATACCGGTATATTGTGCTTATGAGGCAGATACTGTTCTTGATAATGGTGGAGCTACAGGCAAGATGTTTCAGGTAGGTGCATTATTGTCTTTGGTCTTCTGAGACCACATTTGAGCCTGATATTACCACTGTTCACTGTTGGAGAATTTAAAATACTCCAAGACAAGTTAATAAATTTCATTTTGTGTATGAGTGTGTTGTGCCTGTGGTACCATTGTGGAACAAAGTGTGACTGTTTTATAAATGAACTGAGTTGTTATCTTTAGTATGAAAAAAAAAATCATATATAAATTATATGTTACAATTTTATGGGAATGTGATGACTCAATAACAAATGTCTCAACAGATGACGTTTTTATCTTTAGACAAAGACAGGAACACAATGGAATACATGAATAAACAGAAATTAGATTAAGATTAAAGTCAATATAATACATACCTTTTTTATCTCTAGTGCCTATTGTTTAACATTTTTAGATTTATTAGTACGTTTTTCAAGAATGTATGTATGTGGTCGGTTCAAGATGGCAACCATTATGTGGACAGTGTTTTCCGTTACAGCGTGTGTTGTTTCAAAATACTCCGATTACACATGGTGTGTTGCTTGGATTTGGTGTTCTGTTCATGCCTGTTGTAGTTGTTTAACTTCTAACAGGATGGTGGAAATTCAGTGAAATTCTCGTTGTTAAGTGGTTATTTGTCTTCTTTTCAATTTGGATAGACTTATCGGTGATAGGTCATTGTTTTCACTGTTGCACTGGTGAATGTCTATTTCCAACAGTGGCTTTCTTGTCCAGTTCGCTCACTACCTTCTAAAAAGACTCTGGAAAGTTCAAAGGCTATGGAAGTAAACCCAAACAAAAAAATCTGGAGGGAGGAACCTAAGGCAATCGATAGTGTATTATCCATCTTCTGGCATCCCCTGCAACTCAACTTTGGCTCCAAATGTAAGGACCTTGTCCCTCCTTCATAACGCTTCAAAGAGGAGCCGAGAGGGGGTATTGCATTTTGGAAAGTTCTATCTCCATATTGTTGGCCTAGGCAGAGCAAGCAAACATAAATGTCAGTTCCATCCTCGTTAGGACACAGTAGAAGGAAAATACCATCTCTCATACTCGGCACATGAAACGTTAGGATCATGTGTCCTGGATTTAACAACACCAACATCATGAATGCAGAAAACATCCCTCATCAACACAGAAAACACACAAA
Source organism: Megaustenia siamemsis (assembly GCA_032433765.1). NCBI lineage: Eukaryota > Metazoa > Mollusca > Gastropoda > Stylommatophora > Ariophantidae > Megaustenia > Megaustenia siamemsis. The sequence goes on from JAVIAB010000051.1 coordinate 32,754,172, forward strand.
AATACGTAAGGTCACCTTTGTGTATGTCTCTGGACATGCGGGAGTATGGGGAAATGAAAGAACAGACAGGTTGGCTAGCTGCGCTGTCGTTGAGGGCGGTCAACCAATGGAGAGGGCGGCCATCAATGCCCTCCAAGATGTGAGAAGAGCACAGGACTTCGATAACCACAAATCCACGTCACTCCTTCAGATGAAAGCGATGGGAGTTAAGATAGGTATAGCCAGAAACAAGAAACTTAGTAAGAAGACTTATCAACCAACACAGAACTGGAGTCGTCAGTTGCTGGACATTGTGAGATTTGCTGAGGAGGGGATCTGAGCACCTATGGACATGTTTGGAGTACAATTATGGTGACCCACAAATAACTCAATTTCTGCCTGAGAGGTCATCGCAATGACATCATGAAGTTCCTTCTCAATAGGTTCAATGTCCAGTTCATTGACTCTAACCTGTTGAATGTCCTGGTCACTGCCATCACCTCTATTGTCATGCTACTCGTGGTCATGACATATGCACCACTGTCTTCTTTGACTATTCTGCCTGTCGAACGTGCTGTAAATGCCCATGCACTTCTTTGATGTCGTATTACAGATCCGTCTGTATGGATGACTGCATCTTTCTCATCGGTGTTATCGCAGATGAGACCATTGACCTTCACATTGACCACGACTGAGTTCTGTTCCCCACTTTTCCTGTTGAGATTGACAATACACGAGAATGTCCCCTTTAATGACGTAGGCACAGGTATCCACTCCTCACCAATGTTGATATTGGTAAGCCCACAGACCTGCTTGATGACATCTGCTCGGCCCACCCATGATTTGCCTCTTTTTAGCCTGGCACCTTTCCTGTGTTGAGCTTGTGGTGCAATAGCTGCTCTTTATCTGCACTAATCTTCAGGTATGCTCATGCCCTCCCGATCTTGATTCTGTCATCCATTGTTGGAAAGCCAAGAAGATACCTCATTGCTATACAGGGAGTGTCCCTCGTACACCCCAACATAATGCGCATGGCTTCATTCTGTATTTTCTCCAACCTGTCTATTTGAGCCGTACTGACAGTAAGAATTGCCAGAGCATACTCGATTGGTGCGAGGACTAATGCCTGAAACAGAAAAGTAAGTAGCCTCTGCTTGATGTTGGCAGCTGCCATGATCTTCAAGACAGCTAATCCTTTGTGGGATTTTGTTATCACATGGTCACCGTGGTCCTGAAAACACAGGCTGTGATCAAATTTAACTCCGAGGTATGTCATCAACTTGTCCCTGGTCACCTCATCAGCTCCTATTCATACTACCGGTGTGTCTGTGTTAATGATATGATTGTAAAGGGAGAACCATGAAACTGATGCTTTATTAGGATTAACCAAGGCACCTGAAACCCCACACCAGGAAAAAATACGGTCGAGTTCGTCTTGCATTGTGGAGGCGATTTCCCTTCTGTCTCTTCCTTGATGATATACCAGAATATTATCAGCAATAGTTCTTCCCCTCCCATCCAGCTGTTGTTCCGTGATCGTTATTGTGCACACGTTAAATAGAACTGGTGACAATGGTGAGCCTTGCGGCAGCCCTGTACAAATGGATGTTGGCTCGGAAGACCAACTTCCACATCTGAGTATCACCTTCCTCTGAAACAGTGCAGCAGCAATCCATCTAATGAGGAAGGGGTGCACTGCCAGTTTGAGGAGCATGTGCATGAGGTATTCAAATGGTACCATGTTGTATGCATCCTCCAGATCTATAGCAGCAGCACATGTCTCCTCATGGAAGCCTTCGAACACGTCATAAGCGAAGACTGCTGCACTGAGCCATGTCTCTTTGTTATATCTATAACCTCTGAGTATGGGTGGGAATGCGCGTTTCTGTTCAAGGTGATATGTGAGGACATGGGCAACTATTTTCTCCAGCAGCTTGCATGCAGTGTTCTGTATTGTGATGATTCTGTAGGCACTGATCTGAGAATGGTCTTTGTTTGGCTTCGGTAGTGGTAGTAAGTATCTGTGTTGCCACTCCTCCTTAATTTGGCCAGTTTTTTCAAGTCGTCGTCAGCTAAATCGCCTATGTCGTCATACCGCACACCATCTGGACCAGTAGCAATGTTGTATGACCGTTTAAGTGTTGTGCGAATGGTATCGGTTGTAATCGTGAGATCTCCTTCCAGCACTACATTCTTACATAGTTCTGAAAGGGACCCCCCGTATCCTCGTTCTTACAGCCTCATTTCTTTGGTCAGTCTGCTCAAAGTATGGCTTTCCCTTTGCTCTCATCAGATTTATGCTATATCTGGCCTGTGCTCTGAAAGTCAGGTATGCCTCTGTGTCATGTTGTGCCATTTATGCTCTGATGAAGGTGCCAGAATATGGCTAGCAAATTTCTGAGCACACTTTTTTACAGAAATCATCTCACTTGGCACTTTAGTCTGCTTAGCACATAGTTTAAAGTGCATCATTTTTTGGTCGCTTCTTCTTTCAGATGCTTCAAGAGCTCAGGTTGTGTTCTTCCATTCTTTCTAGCTTTCTGCCATGTCTTGGCCATTTGTCTCTTGTTCCGCCAAGCTTCCTTGACATCTACATTCCACCCCAGGGTGGCTGCATCCATCTCTCCTGCCTCCTATGAGGGGCGCTCTGTTTCCTATGTCTGATTTTCCTAATGACGTCCTGGTCCAAGTGGAAAAGCTTCTGGTAATGACAACATCCCAGCTGAAATATTCAGGGAAAATCTTGAAAGATTCCTGCCCCACCTCTACAAACTCCTTGTCCAATGCTGGAGAAGTGAAGATATACCCCAGGACATGAAAGATGCAAAGATTGTAACATTATATAAAAATAAAGGGGAGAAGGGTGATTGCAACAACAATAGGGGTAGATCCCTCCTGTGAACAACTGAAAAGACATTTGCAAGAATTATTTTAAAACCTCCCCATCAACTGGCGGAACATATCGTTCCTGAGTCTCAGTGCGGGTTTAGAGCTAGACGGTCAACCACAGATTCGATTTTTATTCTCCACCAACTGCAGGAAGAATGCAAGGAATAGAGAAGACCTCTATTTATAGCATCCATTGATCTCACAAAGGCTTTTGACAATGTGAGCAGAGCAGTCAATACAGGGTGCTGGAAAATGTTGGCTGCCTTCCTACATTACTCAAGATAATCAAGTCGTCACAACAATATGTCTGCCACCATCCAGTTCGAGGGTAGATCTTCTCAGCCCTTTGAGATGAACTGTGGAAACTGTCAAACAAGGAAGTGTCCTTGCCCCTACTCTATTCAGAATATTTTTGCTGCCCTTCTACACAATGTGTTTGTACATCTCTGGAGACATCTACATCCGTACAAGATCTGACAGCTCTTTATTCAATCTAGCACGTCTGAGGTCAAAATTTAAAACAAATGAGACCCTAATCAAGGACATCTATTCGCTGATGATGCAGCACTGGTTGCTCATAATGAATCCATACTACAGTCAATGTTTGACAATCTAGCTAGATTATGTAATTTATTCTCATTGTCAATAAGTATCCAGAAAACTGTGGTGCTTCAACAAGGTGTAGCCAGCCCCACAGCTATATCATTAAATAACACACCCCTTGAAAAAGAGAAAAATTTCACCTATCTCAGTTCTATGGTCACAACCACTGTCACCCTTGAAGAAGAAATAATTTCCCGAATCGGTAAGGCAGCTTCCACATGTGGTAAACATAAAGATAGAACATGGGCCAACACCAAATTAACACTCAGGACTAAGATTCAAATTTACCAAAGTTGTGTGCTTAGTACTCTTCAATATGGATCATGAACTTCGACTACCTATGCAGGGCAGGAGAAAAGGTTAAATAGCTTTCATGTGCATTGTCTTCGAAAGATTATTATCAAATTGTTAGACAAAATAACCAACTCTAATGTCTTACAATGAGCCAAACTCCCATCCATTATAGCAACTTTTAGGAGTCGTAGACTAAGGTGGCTGGGTCATGTAAGAAGAATGGTAAACATTTGTATTCCCAAACAAATATTGCAAAGCAAACTTAAGGATGGAAAGAGACCAAAGGGCAGACCAGTGATATAAAGATGTTTGCAGGGCTTCCTTGAGGGAATTCTCTATCAGTGAAAGAAACTGGGAAAATCTGGCTGCATATCATAGCACAAGGAGAACAAAAATTAAAAATGGCACAATATCTTTCGAGGCACTGCTTATATCATATTCAGAAGACAAAGGACACAGGAGAGTGGTGATGAGACCAGATACCAAAAATACATCTTGTTCGTTCTGCAGATGGATCTGTCTATCCAGTATTGGCTGATTCAGCCACGAGAAAAGCTGTTCAGCAAAAGTAGCATCCACCATAAGACACTAATATTTTTACCAAACTACTGACTTGTCATGATTGCTTGCTACCAACCATCTGTCAATATGCCAAAGGCCATATATATGTATGTTTAGATTAGTTTAACCAACGGAAAAATCCTCATTGTACGTTAAACACATCTATAAGTGCTCAGATCTCTTTTCCTCAGTGTGCAAGTCTGATATTTCCAGTTCTGTGTTGACTTACTACTCTTCTGTGTCTGCCCCACATGTATTTGTGTATGCATGGTGTGAGGTGCACGTGGCTGTGCGGCTAAAACCACTGTTATGTGGGCTGAACAGCTGGCGTGCGGTTTTCGAAACCAGCGGTAGACAGAAAGGATTTTTTCTATCGGGGCTGAAATAAAAATCCTGAGTCTCACACGATGTGGCGACTGCTTTGACCAAGCCTTTATCCCTCTTGTTCTATTGTGAGCCCCCTGACATATACCAACAATGGTAATAAATATCGTAAAGATAGTTTTTTTTTTATGTATGTGTGTCATTACATTAATCATTACAAACCATATGTTTTCTAGGTTCCTCCAGGTGTATCAGAGTTGGACTGGAAATGTCTCAGTGATAAAACAACATCTATTGAGGCTGTTGGAAAAGCAGTTGCTAACATAATATCTGATCTACTGAAACATCTGGACCAGCAGTCAGAGAGTTCTGCTAAAGGTCAAACTGACTGGTTTTACCTACCAGATTCAAGAGTTATCTGAGAATGTGTCAAGGAAGTCAACAAAGGATATCATGTTAGCATAAATTAATTCTCTATTGTTATAGATTTCACACACACTGATTTCTATTTTCTAAACCAGGCATTTTATATATGTTCTTTCAATTGTATGAAACACACAACATAAAATAATTAAATGTTTTTTTTATTGTAGTACTAGAATTATGTTGCTAGTTGAAAAATTAGAACTAAAATCTCATTTAATTGCTGAAGGAGAACAAGTAGCCATTTTAGTAATTAAAATGAGGATACTCTAATGAGTAAAGGAGGTGCAAGTAAAAGTCTGTGCATTTCACTGACTCCAGTTTTACCCAAACACTCTCAATTGTTTCAGATAAAACTACACAGTAAAGGTTATTATCCAACCACAGATCTATTTTATCTCTATCATACTTTGTAAACTTATGTAGCTCAAATCTTCTACAGAACTTTTCTCATTTTGTTCTTGCCTTATGTAATAAACACTCCAGTTTTATTCATGATTTATCTGTCCCTTTTATATCTGTTTCTCTCTTCATCTGTTTCTTGTTCATATTTTCTTTATATCATTTTTCATTTGATTCCTGAATAAGGCATGGATGATACATAATGCAAGGTTTGAACTGCCAGATTGTAGGACTGATCAAAAATAGCTAATTAGATTGATACAACATACTAACTAGCAACACCTTGAAGTGATACAACCTACTGTCTAGCAACACCTAAATAAAGCATGGCACATAATCTGTACAATGTTGTACCTTCAGAAGTAGTATAACCAAGGTTTTTTTCCTGCAAGACACCTTATCTTTTAGTTTATTTGTGTAGGATGATGGCTCATTTAACACCAGATTACAATGCCATCCTAAAAATTAACACATCAAAGCACAAATTCTTTAAAATTTGGCAGTTTGCTGTAGTTAAACTTCCCCCTTCCTAATTACAACTGTTTACAGTTGCTTTAACAATTACTTCCTGTACCTTCCTAATTACAACTTCTGGTGACCTCTGAGTGTTGGATTTGTTTCAATTGTAGGATCTTTTTTTTTTTTCATTTCATGAGATATGATCGTATAATGCGAACAAAAATTTGCCAATTTTCATCAAATTAGTCATTTATCCTTTTTTTTTTTTTTTTGCTTTGACCAGGAAAATTTCCTTGGTTGTTGGCTGACATTAAACAGCTCTTTGTGACTCAGGAAATACAGCAATTAACGCTATGAGGTGGCCAAAAATACTGACGGGGACTACAGCATCATAAATTAACCAGAGCCAGGAAATCTGAGTCCCTGTGTCTTACCTAGTGTAAATATGCAGCTGTGTGTCAAAAGTTCAAAGATAACTCTATTTTTAGAGCTCCCAATTATTTAAGTGATAATAATTTTTAATACAGTATTGTAAACATTGTACTCAGAGATGAGTGGCGTTATCTTGGATTAAAGTGACGGTGATAATAAGAGTGCTGCTATGGCCCAAAAGGGAGAAAAGAATTGTAGCACTGTTCCCTATCAGGCATGTCCATAAGAGGTGACTAAAGAGGGTTGGGCATGGACTGCCTATCCTGTACTGTAAAAAAAAAATGAGCTGCAAAAACTTCACTAACATGGACAAGTCAAAGACCTTCATTAATGGATGCTTATACAGAATAAAAGGATGGAAATGGCAGGACAAAATCACTAACATAGAATTATGGAAATGTACCAGTCAAATATCAGTGGTTAAGGAGATACAATGAAGATTATGGCACTGGATAAGACACACACTGTGGAAGCCAACTGAGAGTATTACATGACAGGCCCTTTTCTGGAATCCCCAAGGAAAAAGAGAAAGTAAATATTCCAAATATGTGCTATAATATATCAAAATATTCTTGGAGAAGGCAGATGGAAGCAGAGATGAAAATGATGAGGAAGGCATGAAATGATCTTAAAAGAATGGCAGGGAACAGAATGGTTTGTAAATTGTTTGTTGAAGACCTATGCTCCACAGGGAGTTGAAAGGAAGAAAAAGATAGTAACAGCAGGAAGAGTGTACCTCCACGATTTGTTGCTTAGTCTGGTTAAGTTTATTACTTCATTCCTCTATGCATTATATGTTACAAGACACTGTTACCTGTGGGATATAACTAAAGCTATGCAGGTTTTTCCAGCAAAACACTTTTCAAAACAAAGTTTTTCCACAAGACATCCTTTGTAGTAATTCCTGTGGGATATAATTTGATTGATGTTCTGAATTTTTTTATTCCTTAGCTCAATACAATCAAAATGTTTACTTTTAAAACTTTTATTTAAAAATTTGAGGATATATGCAAGATATTCTTTCAGAGTGTGTGATCATTAGATAACTTAAACATATATTCAAGATTTCTACTGTTCTACAGACATGATATAGAGAATTTGCATAGAAATTACATGACAGTGGACAGTAGACAGTCTTTAGTCCGGACTGACACCATCACAGATGGGGCATTCCCATAACAGGGGACAGTGATAATGAGAATGATTATTTTATGTGCTATTATGTCTCAAAACTGTTTATATTCTTTTTATCTGTGACCATAGTTAAAGAAATTTACTTCATATATCCATTATATGTTTTTTTTTGTTTTGGGGTTTTTTTCAAACAATACAAATTTTTTGTATTTCATGTGTTCTTTGTTTTGAAACATGCTGTTAGCAGAAATGAGTCAGTCTATTTTAATCACAGTTATTTCACTTTCTTGTAACCCAATATTTTCATTGTTTAATTTCCACTCTTTCACATTTAATATTGTTTCTAATTAACTCTTTCAGTACATAAGGTTTCTATCAGTGCAAGGAAAGAGATTTCAGAGACAACATTTTTCATGGACCTTATGGTTTTAAATATCAGTCTACATTCTTTATCTGACACTTAACATATTGTTTATGCAATTTTAGATAATTGAACAGGGATTAGATTTCACCAATAAAGAGATGCTATAGTTCATTTCAAAACTCATACCCTCAAACTTAATTAAATATCTTGGAAACCCATGAATGGATTACCATGATTTTTTCCACGTGGTCCTACATTGTCAATGACATTACATATGTATAATCTAAAATAATGTAAGTAATTCAGTTTACTTTAAGTGGCTGGTTCATCTCTGTCACTGCAGAAATTATTATGCTTCTAAAAAATAAAATTTACAGTAAGTTTAAAATAACAATTTCTTTACTTTTGGTAAGCCATAGGTGTATCATAAAAATTTGGGCAAACTGCTACAAGTAATACTGTATTATATGCGTTGGTTTTGTCTTGTAGGCTACATGTTCCTATGAAACAATTATCAATGTCAGAAGAAATCAAGTGAGTAAATAGTAAAAGTAGAAATGATAGTGAATGTTTCTTCTGCTGAACAAATTATAATTGGTTATATTCACTGTTGAAGTCAAATCTTCTGGCTGATTAGAATGGTCCTGAAAAGGACCTGTTTTACAATTTCATGTCAATAAGCTGACAAGCAAATTTATTTTGTGGCTGACTTCTTGAAAGTAATAATTCTTTTTCAGAATTAGACCAGTCTAACAGATTGGTTACTGCTTTCGGCTGAACAAACCAGAAACCATCCTTCTTCCAATATTTCACTTCTTTACATAAGACATGTATTCTCATATTCTGTTCAGTAATCTTTGTTTATCTTTGAGAGGGCGAGATCTGTGTCTTAACATCACATAATTTGAAGGTTTTATTTTCAGCTGCTACTTGTCCTTTGACTTTTGCCCAAACTAGTTCTATTGGATTTAAGTGTGAATGGTAAAGTGGTAGTCTCAAACATCTATGACCAAGCTCTTGTATTAACTTCTATATATGAAATATCTTTGTCCGTTGGGTCTGCTTTACAATGGAAAGTAATTCAGGTTTCAGGTACATGTCATTAAATGGTTTGTGTTCTTGCATGAGCCACATCTTTATTTCATCTTTTGTACTCGATGATGTCAGGACTTTATCTTCATCATCCAAATGGATAATATCATAACATTTATTGCACACTTCCTTGATTCCACATAAATACTTTCTTCTCATGGCTACTAGATATGGTTTCTCACAAATGAGGTTTCTTCCATTAGCACGCTTTCTAAAGGTGAAGCATGCACTCCTCACAGTTCATAAGGTAGACAACTTCAGTATTGTTGTTTGTGCTTAGCCGATTTTTCAATTTCTTTAGTGTCACTGCTTCGTTCAAAGCAAACATTTCACAAATTTCTCTTCATATAGGTTCTTTATCAAAACTGTTTTTAAGTTATAGCATTTTGAAGAAGGGCATTAGTTTTAAAACGGACAATGCAAGATGTGTAGAAAGAAAAATAGTGAATAAATTACCAAAACAAAAGAAATAAAAATGTAAAATTGAGACTATAATTGCTAACTTACCATTATAAATGTCATATTAAAAAAAACACATTATGAATTATTTTTGCCAAAAAAAAAACAATGAATTAGCAATATAAGTTCAAACACCCTTGACAATTGTATTGATATAGCATAAAAATAATGTTTCTTTTGTCATCCACAATACAAGCATTATGTATCCTAGTACTCTTCATTGTAATCTTATTGATTACAAGAACCAACATGAGACTTTATTTTTTTTTTTATCCAGATTGAAGTTGCTAAAATAATTGCTGTTGTTGTTAGTATACATGCTAAGATATTATCATTATTTGAGACTTTTATTTTTTAAATTAATTTACTGACTTCTTTAGCCATCAAAAATTGAATTCTAGCATTAGAATCACTACTACTCAATGCCATTTTAATCAGCTTATTTTTTTCTGCGATAAACACTGCTAATCCAAATAGAAAATCACACTTTATGACACGATTTCTTTGTAAATACTTCATGTAGAAGGAGGAAGGAACTCTCTGGTGAAGATTGTTTACAAACAACTATATAAAATAACTAATTTAAAATTTGAAATATGATTTACACTAAATAAATTGAAAGTGTGGCGATTCAAACTTGATTGAAAAGGGCATGACACAGGCTGTGGCATAACATATGGAATGAGTTCATCTGCACTTAATTTTAGAAACCTAATAATTATATGAGAGTGTCAATAGCATTGTATTTAATTGACTAGAAAGTGAACAAGGGTTGATCAGCTGAAAAAAAAAATAAGGAAGATAACAATAGCAAGGAAAAGCACTGGTCTTATTAATCACCATGAAATATTGTGTGATGAAACTTAATACTTTACTCCCTATATCAATATATGTTGCATTAATTTATTTGTACTTAATGTTTACTTATATAAACTTATTGTGGTCACATAATATATGAAAAATGTATCCATACTTATATTTATGATTAAGTAGACATTTTTTTTTAACTAAGGAAGGGAGAGAAACATGTGATAAGAGGTTTTTTTAATACATAAAATGTATGTAATGAGGATGGAGATGTGTATTTAGTTGATTTGTTGGCAGAGTTGACTTATTTGTACTCAGGGCATTACTATTGTAGTAGATCACAATGTGTGTGCATGCTAGTGATATCAGCAGCTCGCAGGTGAAATATGCCCCTTAGTCAACCATTCCTATTTGCTTTGCGTCAAATTCCAAATTCTTGCAGTCTCTGAACTCTAGTTTCATCCATTATCATAGGGGCTAGGTTGTGTAGAGTTAAGTTGGTGGAAATTGTTCAAAATAGATCTTTCTTCTTCTTCTATCCTTCTTCTATTCTTCCTCCAATTCCTTTAGCGTTGAGGGGAGATACAATCTGCGATTCTTTGCTCTTCTGTTAGCCTCTTCTGGTGTTATCCCTTCTAGTGACTCTAGTATTCCCTTTATCCATCTCTTTCTCTATCTTCCTCTTAATCTGGCGTTTTCGTAGCCTTTGTTTATGGCTCTTTGAATCATTGTTAGTTTTTTTTTGTCTTGTTTTGTGGCCGAACCAATTTATCTGTTATTTCTTTGTGTATTCGATGGCTGGTTCAATTTCGAGTTTCTTCCTCAGGTCAGTGTTTCTTATTCTGTCCCTTAAGCTGTTTCCTGTCATTCTTCTGACACATTTCATTTCGGTGGACGTTGTCTTTCTTATTGTTCTAGAGTCCAGCGTCCAATTCTGGCACTGATAGCAGAGTTGGTAGAAAAATTGATTTGTATATTGCCCTTTTTGCTTCCGTAGTTATTGTTTTATTTTTCAATAGTGTTGATACTTGGCCTATAACTTGGTATGCTTTGTTAGACCTTATATCTATCTCTGTCTCTTGGTTATTGTCTTGTGTTAACCTGCTACACAGATATTTAAAATTGTCTACTTGCTTCAGAGTTGTATTATCTATTATGATGTTTAGTTTTTCTTCCTTTCTCACTATTGCCATTATTTTGGTTTTGTTTATGTTGATCTTCATGTTGTATTGTTTACAAGTGTTGTTTAGCCTGTTGATATGTTCTTGCAGGTCCTCGGTTGTTTCATGTATTAGAACTTGGCCGTCTGCAAATAGTATTTCATTTATTTCATCCTCTCTTCTGCTGTTTTCTGGTACATATATTTTGTTCCCTTTTGTGTTATTGCTTGTTATCATCCTTGTTAGTATACTTCCTTTGGCATGCTAATTTGCATATATTGTCAAAATAGATAAAAAGGGAATTTGTGGTTTCTTTGCGACTTTACCCTCCCCAGATCTCTGGCTAATGAGATCCAAAGTCTAGCCCTCTCGAGTAACAGCAAAAAACTGGAGGTACTATGTGCATTCTGTACGTGTTAAAGAACCCCTGGCTGTAGGAAATTGAAAGAATGTGCCAAAAATGGCCTTTGCCTTGGCAAGATAAATAGGAAAAAAAAGTTAAAAACTATGGATGATAAAATTAGAGTCCTCTAAAGTTGGAGAATGCCTACCAGCATGGTAAGGGACACCAGAACACACAGCTGTCTTTATGAAAAATTGGAAAAAAGTGATATTCATGCAAAATTCAATCCGTTGGGACTTCGCTAGAGATATTAAGCTGGCAAATGCTAACAAACATCCATTTTCATGTCCTCTTCCAAATGATGTTTACTGAGTAACCTCAGCCTCACGTTCTTGTTCATAATCAATGTTTTCATTGTACCAGTATATTGAAATCACATCCTGCCTTTTCTCTCTCATCCTCCCGTACCTCTGTAAGCCAAGAACAGTAAATTCACACTAGTCTCTGAAATATTTGGAGTCTTTATCCATTTCTCTCCACTCATGTCTCATTCATCCGTGTTGAGTATATGAAGCATTGATTGAAAATCAGACATGGCAGCAGTACACAACATTGTACCAGAAAGGCACTTCGTAATGCAGCTATGTTTCACTGTATTAGTTGTTGTTATGAGTGAGTACCAATTACTTAGATAAACTGAGTCTTTTCCAGCTCATAAATGATGTACTCAGGTCAAGTATTGTAAGGATGCTACAATTCTTGAACTGTTTAACATTCCATAGTTACATAGGCAAATACATATCCTTGCATAGTTTCATAATGTTTTTTTCTAATTTAATTCTTTTTTCTATTTTCGCTTGATCAATTTGAAGGTAGTTTTATTCCTGTTTTAATGTAATATTGTATTTATTTTTAAGTTTCAGTTTTATTCAGTGGCTTCATTATGATGTGTTAAATAAAGGAAGTATTGTTCCCTTCACACATTGCTAGACATATAGAGACCAAACAATGACCATATTTTACTATGATGTTGGCACATTTTAGGGTGATGTTGGTATCATGTCAGGCTGCCTGTACTTCCAAGAAAAATCTCTGGTACCCATTTTTAGAGGTTGGATGAGTACCAGAGCCTTGTCAATCTAAAAAAAATCCTGCACTTCTGGAGACCAAACCCAGACCTTTCTGATAAAAAGTAGAAAGTGAGCACACTCAGCCACCAAGGCTCCTGACATTGTAGTCACTCCTTTTATTCTATATTAGAATAGTGTTATTTACACTAGAATTGTTTCTATTTCCACTCTTTATAAGTGCACATTTGTAAATCCATTTATAAAGTTCATGACGCATGTAGACTTTGTCTTACATCATTGTTCTAGATTTTACTATATTAGCAAAAAGCAAGTTTGAAGCTAAGGTGGTGGAATAGTTGTTGCTCGTGCTTGCTGACCAGATCATTATGGTTCAATTTTCAGTTGTGGAAATTTTATTTTTGTTTTTATGACTGGTATGAGTTATGAATTCATCTAACCTCTAAAAATAAGTACCAGAGATTTTCATAGGTAAAGAAGGGTTGCCTGACATAATTTTGACCATATCACCCATCATTTGTAGTGGTTGAACATGGATAAATATGGATACAAACAATATTTCTCATCCTTGGTGTGTACTTTTAATAGTTTTACTTATATACTGGTAATTCACATAACTTCCATTATGGTATTGGTTTCTCATAGATATACAGAATTTTGTAAAAAAAAAAAAAAAAAAAAGTTACATGCTATATTACTGACAGGAAACAGACTATTTGTGAGATTTTCCACAATTTTTTCCTTAAAATTAGTTTACACATGAAATTTTATTAATATAAAACATATGCAAAATTGCAAGAATAGCTCTGCTTATATATGAACAAGCCAATGAAATTGTAGCAACCTAAATTTAAACCGCTAAAACTACACATGCTGTCCAAGCGGGGAGATGGTAAGGGGGAGGGATCACAATATATTTATCATGCATTGCTAATAACAATAATGTGGTGAATCTCCAAGTCATTAACTATTGACCATGCTACGTTTCATTGTTCAACCATAATTAGAGATCTTAATTTTCAATAGGATTATTGCTTGGGAGTATTTCTAATCACTTGTTATTTTTAATGTTTATTTTTTAATGAAAATGGTACATTAATTTAGCATTCTAACATATATATATATATATCAAAATTAACTGCTGCCTGTTAATTATCAAGCTCATATTTCCAATAAGTGAGAGTTGAATGAACTGTAAACATTTATGTTTATGAAAACACAAGCAAAATTTTGTTATTTTTATTAAAGATATTTAACACTGAATATGTGAACAATTAAGTTTCTGAGTTGTGTTCATTTGTTATTTATTTAATTTTGCTATTAAAAGAGTTATTATATACTTCAACTTATCAAAAATAGCAAGATCTGCTAATTACTAATTCAGATCTTGCTCAATTTGAACCTCTTTAAATGAAAGGATTTCCCTGAAAGATATCACATGGTTATTTACTATTTATACATCGAATGAATGCCAATAATTTTTTTAATGTAATGGCTGCTTTTTTTTATTAAATGTAGATGCGGCAGTTGTGCTTTTTTTCAATATTTTAATTATTAATTAACTGGATAATGTTTTTTAAAAGAAGTTTTTAATTTATTACTAATTTAAACATAACTTGGGAATTTGAAAGAGAGCTGTCAATCGTCTTGCATGCAAATGAACAGAGATCAATTCTGCTTATTAAAGCATGAAGAGTGCGATATTTGATAATTAATTCAAATTGCTCAATTCTGTCAATAACTCTGAATTTTTCTATAATTAATCATTTTACATAATAATGTGTAAAAAGAAATTTTGAATTTAGCACTCATTTAAATGTAATATAATTGTGAAAATTGAAAGTTATCAGATGTTGTCATGTCTGATCTAAACTTTCCAAAAATTATTATAACATTAAACACTTTATACAATTTTACATGTAATTTTTTTTGTAGTCTCTGTACAGGTTTGCTCTAAAAATTATGGAATGAATTCAGTTGGTTAGCTTCAGATCCTCTATCATTAGATGATGTATGATTAACTCATTTTATAATTAATAGGTAATGTACAACCACCTTTTAAAATGGACAAGTAATGTGACTTCTTTCTGTCATTGCCAAATGAAGATGAGCTTCTTTTTCTTAGTCAAGTGACACATGATTTCCTTTTTCATAGTCAAGTGACACATGACTTCCTTTTTCTTAGTCAAGTGACACATGACTTCCTTTTTCTTAGTCAAGTGACACATGACTTCCTTTTTCTTAGTCAAGTGACACATGATTTCCTTTTTCTTAGTCAAGTAACACATGACTTACTTTCTCTTAGTCAAGTGACACATGATTTCCTTTTTCTTAGTCAAGTAACACATGATTTCCTTTTTCATGGTCAAGTAACACATGACTTCCTTTTTCTTAGTCAAGTAACACATGATTTCCTTTTTCATGGTCAAGTAACACATAACTTCCTTTTTCTTAGTCAAGTAACACATGACTTCCTTTTTCTTAGTCAAGTAACACATGATTTCCTTTTTCATGGTCAAGTAACACGTGACTTCCTTTTTCTTAGTCAAGTAACACATGATTTCCTTTTTCATAGTCAAGTGACACATGACTTCCTTTTTCTTAGTCAAGTAACACATGACTTCCTTTTTCATAGTCAAGTAACACATGATTTCCTTTTTCTTAGTCAAGTAACACATGATTTCCTTTTTCTTAGTCAGGTAACACATGATTTCCTTTTCTTAGTCAAGTAACACATGATTTCCTTTTTCTTAGTCAAGTAACACATGACTTCCTTTTTTCTTAGTCAAGTGACACATGACTTCGTTTTTCTTAGTCAAGTAACACATGACTTCCTTTTTCTTAGTCAAGTGACACATGATTTCCTTTTTCTTAGTCAAGTGACACGTGACTCCCTTTTTCTTAGTCAAGTGACACATGACTCCTTTTTTCATAGTCAAGCAATATATGACTCCCTTTTTCATAGTCAAGCGACACATGACTCCCTTTTTCATAGTCAAGTAACATATGACTCCTTTTTTCATAGTCAAGTAACACATGACTCCCTTTTTCATAGTCAAGTAACATATGACTCCCTTTTTCATAGTCAAGTAACATATGACTCCTTTTTTCATAGTCAAGTGATACATGACCTCCTTTTTCATAGTCAAGTAACATATGACTCCTTTTTTCATAGTCAAGTGATATATGACCCCCCCTTTTTCATAGTCAAGTAACACATGACTCCCTTTTTCTTGCCAAGTAACACATGACTCTGTTTTTCATAGTCAAGTGACACATGACCCTCTTTTTTCATAGCCAGGTGACACATGACTCTCTTTTCCTTGCCATGTGACACATGACTCCCTTTTCATAGTTATGTGACCTCATTTTTCATAGCTAAATGACCTCCTTTTTCATAGCCAAGCGTCATGTGACCTCCTTTTTTTCATAGCCAAGTTTCATGTGATCCTCTTTTATTTCAGACAAGTAACAAACTACTGAGTAGTGCTCTGTGCACACCATGAACTGTGTGTTTCATCTGGATTGTGTTTCTATATTCAGATTTCTTATGATGAATGATATTGAATGATGGACAGTTCTGATGTGTTCACTGTCGGTGCTATAATACACCTTATGTCTTTTAATGTGTGCTGTGTTTGCTACGATGGGGGCTGAAATTGCCTTTCTTTGTTTGGATATTCAATGACATATTAATTCAGATGATTCCACTGATACGGGCAGTTGAGCAATTATGGATTTCTATTAATTTACAGTGATACTGGGGCCTTCGAATAACCATAAACATAACAAGATACCTCCTTTTATAATATCCAGATAACCTGTAATCCCCTTTTATAGTGGCAAGGTAGTCTCCAGCTCTTAATTTATAACAACCAAATATGGTATCTTCTTTTATAGCAGCGAAATGAAATTTAAGCTGATAACATGAGAGGTGTGATTTCCTGTAAAAATAATTATAATTAAAAATAGCCTCCAAGACTTGCCAGAAGATTTGGTGTTCCTTTTGAGTAGCAGTCCAAGGGTTTGGAAACATAGACCTAGAGCATAGAAATATAAATAATAGTAATGCATGAATACTGGCAATAGCCAGCAAAATTGGGCTTGAGGTCAATCATGAAAAGACTAAAGTCATGAAAAGTTTAATTCCAACAAGTGACAAAATATACATGGAAAACAAACCAGTAGAAGAGATCGATCACTTTATCTATCTTGGAAGTCACATTGATCGAGAAGGGGATACGAGCAAAGAAATTAGAATCAGACTGGCTAAAGCAGCAATGTCTTTCAGAAGCCTTGAAAAGTTGTGGAAATCAAAACTCATTAGCACAAACACAAAACTTAGGCTATTCAAATCAAATGTACTATCAACCCTTACGTATGCGTGTGAAAGCTGGAAAACAACAAGAGATATAGAAACAAAGTTGAACGCATTCGAAAATAAATGTCTAAGGAAAATACTTGGTATAGAATGGAACGAATTCAAAACAAACGAGGAAATTAGAGAAATCGCCAATCAACCACTAATATCTTCAGTAATAAAGAAAAGACGATGGTCATACGTTGGACATGTGATGAGAAGAGATAATAATCGAATAGCAAAGCAAGCCCTCATATGGGAAACAACAGGTAAAAGAAAAAGAGGAAGACCCAGGGAGACACTGAGAAGAACATTGATGAGAGAGGCAAGAGCAGCAGGAATCGGCTCCCTCAATGAGATAGAACTGCTTGCACAGAACAGAGACAGATGGCGAGATTTAATAAAATATCTTTAAAAGAAAACTGCTAGAACAAAAATTCATATAGGAGAAGGTGTATCTTGGTCTACGCCCTATGGGCCGGTTACGGCTCGAAAGGTCAATAGATAGATAGAATGCATGAAATGTATATATATAACAAAGAAATAAGCTTAATAGTTATTAATATTAATTAAAACTTGAGATTAGGGGTTATATTTCAGATTAAATATAATCCCTAACTAAGCATGCAACCTTTAATTCTTAGCTCTATGGAATCACCTGACAGACTCCAGAAGTAAGATAAATGCCATAATATAATTTTTCTTATAATTATTATGAATAACTTTCAGCAGAT
Organism: Megaustenia siamemsis; assembly: GCA_032433765.1. NCBI lineage: Eukaryota > Metazoa > Mollusca > Gastropoda > Stylommatophora > Ariophantidae > Megaustenia > Megaustenia siamemsis. Next base: position 32,772,079 of record JAVIAB010000051.1, read on the forward strand.
TAAACAAATTTGGTTTTCACTTTTTAACAATCTAAAATGGAAACACATACACACATTTGTCCATGAGCAATTCATTAATTTATATTGTACACTATTCACACTACTGGCAGTTTTACACCAGTGTCATCTTCCTTTACCAGAAAAAATATGTAACTTATTTAAGGCTGGATGAACTTTTGGGGTTAAACAAGGATGTATTTTATCGCCCTTGTTATTTGGAATTGTTATGGACTTCATAATGAAGAAATGCTGCACTGGTAATAAAGGCATCGAATGGATACAAGGAGACCATTTGGAGGACCTCGACTTTGCTGATGACATAGTTCTCATCAGCAGTCAGATAAAAACGATGCAGGAAAAACACAAATGAACTATCATCAATAGCCAGCAAAATTGGGCTTGAGGTCAATCATGAAAAGACTAAAGTCATGAAAAGTTTAATTCCAACAAGTGACAAAATATACATGGAAAACAAACCAGTAGAAGAGATCGATCACTTTATCTATCTTGGAAGTCACATTGATCGAGAAGGGGATACGAGCAAAGAAATTAGAATCAGACTGGCTAAAGCAGCAATGTCTTTCAGAAGCCTTGAAAAGTTGTGGAAATCAAAACTCATTAGCACAAACACAAAACTTAGGCTATTCAAATCAAATGTACTATCAACCCTTACGTATGCGTGTGAAAGCTGGAAAACAACAAGAGATATAGAAACAAAGTTGAACGCATTCGAAAATAAATGTCTAAGGAAAATACTTGGTATAGAATGGAACGAATTCAAAACAAACGAGGAAATTAGAGAAATCGCCAATCAACCACTAATATCTTCAGTAATAAAGAAAAGACGATGGTCATACGTTGGACATGTGATGAGAAGAGATAATAATCGAATAGCAAAGCAAGCCCTCATATGGGAAACAACAGGTAAAAGAAAAAGAGGAAGACCCAGGGAGACACTGAGAAGAACATTGATGAGAGAGGCAAGAGCAGCAGGAATCGGCTCCCTCAATGAGATAGAACTGCTTGCACAGAACAGAGACAGATGGCGAGATTTAATAAATATCTTTAAAAGAAAACTGCTAGAACAAAAATTCATATAGGAGAAGGTGTATCTTGGTCTACGCCCTATGGGCCGGTTACGGCTCGAAAGGTCAATAGATAGATAGAATGCATGAAATGTTATATATATAACAAAGAAATAAGCTTAATAGTTATTAATATTAATTAAAACTTGAGATTAGGGGTTATATTTCAGATTAAATATAATCCCTAACTAAGCATGCAACCTTTAATTCTTTAGCTCTATGGAATCACCTGAACAACTCAGAAGTAGATAAATGCCATAATATAATTTTTCTTTATAATTATTATGAATAACTTTCAGCAGATTAAACAAATTTGGTTTTCACTTTTTAACAATCTAAAATGGAAACACATACACACATTTGTCCATGAGCAATTCATTAATTTATATTGTACACTATTCACACTACTGGCAGTTTTACACCAGTGTCATCTTCCTTTACCAGAAAAAATATGTAACTTATTTAAGGCTGGATGAACTTTTGGGGTTAAACAAGGATGTATTTTATCGCCCTTGTTATTTGGAATTGTTATGGACTTCATAATGAAGAAATGCTGCACTGGTAATAAAGGCATCGAATGGATACAAGGAGACCATTTGGAGGACCTCGACTTTGCTGATGACATAGTTCTCATCAGCAGTCAGATAAAAACGATGCAGGAAAACACAAATGAACTATCATCAATAGCCAGCAAAATTGGGCTTGAGGTCAATCATGAAAAGACTAAAGTCATGAAAAGTTTAATTCCAACAAGTGACAAAATATACATGGAAAACAAACCAGTAGAAGAGATCGATCACTTTATCTATCTTGGAAGTCACATTGATCGAGAAGGGGATACGAGCAAAGAAATTAGAATCAGACTGGCTAAAGCAGCAATGTCTTTCAGAAGCCTTGAAAAGTTGTGGAAATCAAAACTCATTAGCACAAACACAAAACTTAGGCTATTCAAATCAAATGTACTATCAACCCTTACGTATGCGTCTGAAAGCTGGAAAACAACAAGAGATATAGAAACAAAGTTGAACGCATTCGAAAATAAATGTCTAAGGAAAATACTTGGTATAGAATGGAACGAATTCAAAACAAACGAGGAAATTAGAGAAATCGCCAATCAACCACTAATATCTTCAGTAATAAAGAAAAGACGATGGTCATACGTTGGACATGTGATGAGAAGAGATAATAATCGAATAGCAAAGCAAGCCCTCATATGGGAAACAACAGGTAAAAGAAAAAGAGGAAGACCCAGGGAGACACTGAGAAGAACATTGATGAGAGAGGCAAGAGCAGCAGGAATCGGCTCCCTCAATGAGATAGAACTGCTTGCACAGAACAGAGACAGATGGCGAGATTTAAAAAATATCTTTAAAAGAAAACTGCTAGAACAAAAATTCATATAGGAGAAGGTGTATCTTGGTCTACGCCCTATGGGCCGGTTACGGCTCGAAAGGTCAATAGATAGAACTTAGATTCCGTCAATGGGAATCAAACACCCACACCTCTTGTCCTGAGTAGCCCAGCTCACTGTTTTACTGTGGTTTTCATCATATTTTGAACAATTCTTTCATTTGTATTAAAAACTATACAAACTATAGTTTAAGGAGCAATTCTTTCATTTGTTAAACTGGTGATCCAACATCATGACAGAGGAAATGAAGAAGTAATCAAATATGCACCAGAAATAAAACACGCGGAATAGATAGCATACCACTAGAACTAATAGCAGATTAGAGAAACAGGAGTGTCGTGGCTGCACAAAATATTCAATGCAGCATGGCATCAAAGAAAAGCCACAGAAGACTGGCAACAGGCATCCATCGTACCAATATGGAAAAGAAAGGTAGCAAAAGAGACTGCAATCAATACAGAGATATATCGCTTCTCAGCCATGTAGAAAAATTATGCGCCAAAATTGTGGAAAAAAAGACTGAAACCAATAATAGAACTACAGTTCAGCGATTCTCAAATGGGGTTTTGAAAAAACAGAGGATGTACTGATGCTCTATTCACCTTAAAACAACTAACAGAAAAGACAACAGAACACAATCAAGATTTTTACATAGCTTTCATGACCAGGAAAAAACATTCGACAGAGTAAATAGAGAACAACTGTGGGAGATACTAATAATTTACTATTATCGCTCTATTTAGTGTCTCACTAGTGTGCGCTATCCCTCCCTACTGCTTATTAAATACATGGATTATATATGCAAAGTAGTCAACCCATCAGAAGAGACAGAGGAGATCAAGCACTAATGCACGAAAAAATACTAGACCTACAAGAACATTTAAATAAACTCAACAGCACATGCACAAAATACAACATGAAAATCAACATCAACAAAACAGACATCACAAATGTCGCAAAAGAGAAACAGAACACCAAAATAACAACAGAAGGCAGGCCACTAAAACAAGTAGAGGAATTTAAATATCTAGGAAGTCTAGTGACAAACGACAATTCACAAACAGCAGAGCTAGACTCAAGATGCAACAGGGCTTGTCAGATCTTTGACAGCTATCACTACTATTGTCTAACAAGGAAATAACTCTAGAGGCAAAATGGGCACTTTACAATACGATCTTCATCCCAACATTGTGTTACCAATGCCAGTCCTTAACCCTAGATGCAAGAACAACAAGAAAAATAACCTCTGCTAAGATGAAATGTGCTAAGATGAAATGTGTTGGTCGGACGAATGACAGGAAACAGCCTGAGAGAAAAGATCAGAATATAAAAAGAAACAACAGATAAATGGTTCAGCCACATGACAAGACAGAGTGATCAAAACACAACGAGCCCTCAATAAACATTACGAGAACACCAAGCCCAAGGGATGAACATGAAAAAGATGGACCTGTGGAATATTATTATAGAAGCACTAGGAAATATAACAACAGCAGAGGCAAACAGAAGAGCAAAAGACCGCAAATTTTATCCCCCATTGACGCTGAAAGGCAAATGAGGAAGGAAAGAAGAAGTTAAACTGGTGAATAAATGGATCAGTTATACAGGACAAAACTATATATATTTATATTGCTAGTTCAGTCTTTTTAGTTCCAAATATCTATATTGTTCTTTTGTTATATCTCACTATTGCAATATTGTATTTTGCATTTACACACATAGATTTTTGTTAAAAATTGTTTTGTTCATGTCTTTATTTTGTTCTCTGTGTTTGCATCATGTAGTTTGTTCCAAATACTTGTTTTACTTTGTAAATTGTAGACAAACCTTCCACTCCAGCTAAGAAAAAAGCATATTGTACCCCTAATTTAAATATGAATATTTGGTTGATTTTATGTAATTGTTTTTTGTACCTTATAACAAATGTTTATTGTTGTTAATTATAGGTGGCTGGGTGGTCTAGAGATAAGACATCAGTTTGTGAACAGAAAGATGGTTCAGTTCCACCAGTGAGAATATTTTTTTCAGAAATAAAGATAAATGAATCTGCGGTTTCTTTGTGGCTTTACCCTCCCTGGTCTCTGGGTAGTGAGATCTAATGTCCTAGTGCTCTCTGGGTAGTGAGATCTAATGTCTAGTGCTCTCTGGGTAGTGAGATCTAATGTCTAGTGCTCTCTGGGTAGTGAGATCTAATGTCTAGTGTTCTCTGGGTAGTGAGATCTAATGTCTAGTGCTCTCTGGGTAGTGAGATCTAATGTCTAGCGCTCTCTGGGTAGTGAGATCTAATGTCTAGTGCTCTCTGGGTAGTGAGATCTAATGTCTAGTGCTCTCTGGGTAGTGAGATCTAATGTCTAGTGCTCTCTGGGTAGTGAGATCTAATGTCTAGCACTCTTGGATAACTATTAAAAAAAGGAGATCATGTGTGCTCTCTAGCACATTAAAGAGCTCTTTGCAGTTAAAAATCTAAAAAGGTAGTTCAAAAAATAGCCATTGTCCTGACAAAATTGTCAGTTAAAAATCTACCCACACCAATGGATCTCAGGCTGTGGTACTGAGTTCATGCTTTGTAGTCAGGGTTCCTCGTGGATACTCTCATAATTTTGAAGAGAAAATCTTAGCACCTATGGATTAGAGCAGTGTGCAATGATGATGATCCAAACATGATTTCTATCTATCTATCTGTTGACCTTTCGAGCCATAGCCGGCCCTTAGGGTGTAGACCAAGATGCTCCTCTCTCTTAAAACATGATATATCACAACATAATTATAGGTTTGATTTCAATATTTATTTTACAAATGAATTATTCATAGAAGAGATTCCTGCACAACAGCTCTGGCTACAAGTAACTACAGTCTCAAAGGAAATTGAAGGAGAACCAAATGATGGGGTAGTCCTAAACAATTATGTAGCAAAAATGTATGTGCTACATATAGAGCACAGTGCTATAACAGAACTATAACACTTTTACAGTTGGCTCAAGTAATGTTCTGTAACAAAGGTCAGATAATGAGAAAGAGAAGATAGACTAATCACCTTAACATTCTAGCATTCAGGAAGTATACAAATTGATAGAATTATTAAGTCTGTTCTCAAAGCATTAATAGTGACCTACATCAGGTTTATGGCATGTTATGATGAAATCATGTCTAAAAAACAAGATTATTTTCTGGTGACATTAACAAGATCATCTAATATATTTTAATAAAACTATCTGTGGTGTCGTGCTGTTTTGAAGGATGGCATCAGAACTATCTTAGAGAACTGTAGTTTGACATAGCCGTTGTTTACATAAACTATTATTCTCTGATAAAATTATATTTTGTCTCAACAACATGAACAGTTTTATATTGTATTCATGTTTATATACTTTACATGTATGTATTTTATATTGTTTATCACATGTACACTTGACATATGTCCATGAACTTGCCGCACACTATTGTGTGGGTATTTTTTTATTCAAAACACATGCATTCATTTTCAATGGTTTTAGACATATAATTGTTGTGTAAGAGTATTATGATATTTTGCCTGTTTGAGAAACTCAACAAATGCACATTGAACACATGTGTGTTGTCTAGTGTTTGTAACCAGACTATCTTGTTGTTTGAGAATGTATTGACATGTATTTATTTCATATTTGTTGTCCTGCTGTTAGAAATATATATCATGCACAGTGCATTGTATTTTTGTCTTCAATTAATATTAAATACAGGCTCAGTATGTCAGACTTTTCCTAAATTGAGGAAGGCTCAGATTAAACTTGTAATATTCTCTTCTCATTTGTTTTCCAGTGTGCTTTACTCATAAGGGAATAGGACTGATAGCACTAAGCAAGGACTGTCAGAGGGAACTTTTACTGGATCTTTTCATTTGATTACACAGTACATTAACAAGCTTTAGGTCTCAGGTTTGAAAGTCAGTTGTGGGTGGACCATATTCATTTATTTGAGCACAGATGTGCGCGCCTTCTCAGAATTTACAACAAAAAATCTAGGCTTTTGCTAGCAAGTCGCTGCGTCTGCAACATTTTCCGTTTTGGGGACGGGATTTGGCACCATTCCATGCTTGCCGCTTTCGTTCCGTCACGAAGAAGTGTACCCAGCATCATCCAACGTGACGATTCCCTGCAGAAATGCTTCATCATCAGTCTCATACCGACGCAGAAGCTCCTGAAAGACACATATCTCTTTCATCGCATGTGTCAATCACTTGGGTTCCCATCTTGCACACACTTTTCGGAACTTCGGCTCGTCACAATGGTATGATGAGTTGATCCACAAACAGCTATAGAGTTACTTAGGCCTGCGAGCTGGAGGAAGTTTCTGGAAGACCACCAACTTGACTAGCATGACGTTTTCAGCTTTGCTAGCAGGGGTGGTTGTGTGCAGAGTGAAGTCAGCCGTCTATTTCTTCTATAGTCGAAACTTGTTACACCGGTTGGTGAGTTTTGCGGTTTTATTTTCTGCCCGCAGACCTTATTAAATCTATAGTTGACTTTGGTTGATTCAATAGTGATATCACCACCTCCTTGACTCCGATAAACTGGTTTTCCCGTATCACACTCTCCACGGCTGAAATGTCTTCCGTGACTCCCGCATATGCTGGACAAGGGAGAGGAGAATCCTGCACGCTTTTAACGCTGCTCCTAAATTGTTCAGTTCACTCATACACTTGTGTACGGCTCATGCACCTGTCACCGTACTTAATGCTTATCCAGTGATGTTCTCTATGGTTTTCACTCTTTTGTTAAATAAATTTTCATAGCACGTCGCTACTCTTGCTTGGTGCATTATTGCAAAGGCGCTGCAATCTTGTTAAATTGTTGCCCAAGTTCCTTTGCATGCCGCAAGCCTGTCAACGCCATCCGCTGGTAGATGAAGGCCTCCACATATAAGGCACACAGTGATATCGGTCATTACGCGATATTTAATACAAAATTTCTGCCAATCACCTGCCCACAAAAAACTTTAGGACTGCATAAATGTAATGAAATGTTCCATTTTAGCTGCAATCCTAGGAATTGTGCAGCAAGAATGAATTAACTATCTTCTAAAGTTACTATATTACTTCATACATGAGTGAACTACCTTCTAAATTTACTATATTAATTCTTGCATGGATGAAATATCATTTAAGTCTACTACAATATTCCTTCATGTGCGAGTGAATTACTTTCTGAGTCTACTACACTCCTTCGTGTGTTTGTGAACTATAATTTAAGTTGACTACATTGTTTAAACACCACAAGAAGTAAATATTTTGTAGCACACATAATATATTTTGTTAGTGTATGTTTAGCAGATCAATACTTTTTGAGAAGAAACACTTTAAAGTTGACTAATTTGACAATTTTATGGTGTGAAAAATGCCATTATTGACCCTTCTTTAACTTGTTTCTGTCATCCTTTTAGTGTGCCAGGAAATAACCATATACATCTTACATCACTTTAACGAAGAAATAAGCAATTTAACTAAAGTATCATAGACAAAATAACATCAAATGGGAGATGCACCATAGAAATAAAAAGCAGAATAGTTCAGCCCAAAATAGCATTTCAGAAAAGAAAAAATTTCTTATGCAACATATCTATGTCAATAAAAATGACAAAGAGAGTTCATCGGTGCTATAAAGAACCGATTCTGACCTATGGAAGCGAATCATGGACAGTAGACAAACAAATGAAAAGACGATTAGAGGCCACAGAGATGGGATTTCTCAGAAGAGTGTTGAAAGTTCCCTGGACAGCTAAAAAGACCAATGAAGAAGTTCTCAAAGAGACCAACACAAAAAGGCAGCTCCTAAAAAAACATCAGAAAGAAATAATCAACATTTTTCGGGCACATCATGAGAAGAGGAAAGTTGGTATACTTGGTTACAACTGACAAAATAAAAGGAAAGAGAGATCGCGGACGACAAAGAGAGAAAATACTGATAGCTTGGTGTCATGGCAGGGAAAACAGCCAACAACAGAACTGATACGATGCACTGTGGATAGAAGATTGTGGAAGGACATGATCGCCTACGCCAACCCATATGGCACATGATGATGATGATCATAGACAAAGAGCAGTGTATTCCAAACATATGTTTGAGGGTCAACTACGAAAGTTTACCGTTAGTTCATAAGTGAGTAAAATCATATATCGCTGGCAAAATGAGTCAGAGCTCCCTAACTATGGGAGACTTCCTATAAATATTCAGAAAGTGTAATCGATGAAGAATACAATTGTGAGTGAAAATGAAGGTTTTCGTTGCACTTGTTTTGTAGTCGGTTGGTACTCAGAGGAAGCAGCGGAGGCCATGACTTCTCTAATATTTTATCAAAATCATCATCATCATTGAGTGCCGTCTTCATATCGACTATTGGCTACCACTGAGCGCCGCTCCGCTCTGTCTCATGCTTTGATGGTGCAGGTTGTCATAGGCTGACTTGTCCATCTTTCGATGTTACTCGTCCATGTTAGTCTTGGTCTGCCTTTTTTACTTTGTATTTTCCCTTCCAATAGGCTGCTGTGTCTTTTAGCATACCCCCAAATCTCATTTGCCTTAGTTTGAATTGTGTTTAGTAGTTCTATTTTCAATTTTGTTGTTTTAAAACTTTATCGTTTGTTTTCTTTTCTTTCAATCCAATTCTTCCTATTATTCTATAAATCCACATTTCAAAGGCTTCAGTTTTTTTTCTTCTGTTTATTGTCTAGTGTCCACGTTAGAGAATACATAACACAATCACATTGCAGCTCAGTGAGTTAAAACGTTAGTGTACTGCCAGCCATTGTATTCCTAGCATAACCGTGATATAGTTCAAATAAAATAAACCCATAACTAATAAATAAGCTACAATGTCTATGGAGGCCAAACCTACTATAAACGTACAACAGCATCGTCCGACCTTGTTCTGTGTGTAAGAACTATATAGGCAGGCCATATCAGCAAACAGCTCACCGCTACCATGGCAACAGAATAATGACTTTAAAAAAAAATGACTTTCAATTTTTTTGTATCGAAGGATAAAGAAGTAGGGCCAAAGGCGACAGTATTATTTTGTGCCTGCAGTTAGAAAATCAGATAGCTCAGTGGTTAGTGAACTGGTCTACAAAGGACAAGGGGTAGGGTTCGATCCCAACCGACGGCTTCCGGGTTCACCCAGCCTTAAATGGGTACCGGATTTTTCTGGGAAAGTAAAGCGGCGCGGGCGTAATACCGACCACATTACCCCAAAAATCATGTGCCGAAGGTCTGTAAAATGTATGGTCACTAACACCATATTCCCTATACGCCACTTGGCGTGACGGGGGTACTTTCTTTTTTTACATCTTTATATTTAAAAAAAACGAACAGAACTACAAGAGATATTAATACAACCGTGTTTTTTCTCATAACGTATAATGTATATAACTAATATATTATGATGTGATTATGGTAGCCTCATGATTGTAATGAGAAGAGAACACCTGGAATATATTGTAACAACTGGAAAAATTGAGGGACGAAGAGATAGAGGAAGCAAAGAGAAAAAAAATAACAGACAGCTTAAGAGAATGGCTTGGCAGAAGGTCAACAACAGAAATGATAAATAGCTGCCGAGATCAAAAGTTGCGGAGAGACAAAGTTGCGAAATGTCTAGGATTGTAGCCAGAATATTCTTGAGATTAAAACAATACGATGTCACTACAATATCAACTCTGCTAAAGTGATAGCACTGAGTCGGATACGAAAGAACTGCTCAAAATACTGTAATAAAGGAGTAAAAGAAATAACAAATTACCGTTGTGTAAGTCAAATTAAGGACATACTAACATCAAAACAAATAACACCAGAGCTAAAACTAAGAATAGCAAAATGTTACATCTTCTCAATATTCCTATATGGTGCTGAAACATGGACATTAGACAAGAAAACAGAACAGAGAATTGAAGCCTTTGAAATGTGGATATATAGAAGAATAGGTAGAATTGGATGGAAGGAAAAGAAAACAAATGACAAAGTCTTAAAACAACTAAAAATGAAAAGAGAACTTCTGAACACAATTAGAACAAGACAAATGCGATTCTAGGCCATGTTAAAAGACACAACAGCCTACTGAAAGTGATCCTGGAGGGGAAAATACAAGGTAAAAGAGGCAGAGGCAGACCAAGATTAACATGGACGAGTAACATCAAAAGATGGACAAATCAACCGATGACAACCTGCACCATCAAAGCAAGAGATAGAGCAAAATGGCGCTCCATGGTAGCCAACCTTCGTTGCGGAGACGGCACTCAATGATGATGATGAAGTCAAATTCAAGTATATATTCATCACGTAGACAACAACCGAACACCGCAGAAATTTTAGAACTGATTGTTTGCATCTGTCACATGATCATTATGTGGTTTTCATCGACACAAATTAATTGGCAACGCGAATTAAGAAAAGAAAAAGCAGAAATAACATATTTAGTCTAACAAAACCCAGTACAGTGACACAAGAGTCAAGGGTCTTATTCAATAATTAAATGCAGGAAGATACACGATAAAAGATCAGCCTTGAATGCCAAATAGAAGATACAAGATGGAGAATCAACTCTGAATGCCAAGTAGAAGATGTAAGATGGAGAATCAGCTCTGAATGCCAAGTAGAAGATGTAAGATGGAGAATCAGCTCTGAATGCCAAGTAGAAGATGTAAAATGGAGAATCAGCTCTGAAAGCCAAGTAGAAGATACAAGATGAAGAATCAGCTCTGAATGCCAAGTAGAAGATACAAGATGGAGAATCAGCTCTGAATGCCAAGTAGAAGATACCAGATGGATAATCCTCTGAATGCCAAGTAGAAGATACAATATGAAAAATCAGCTCAGAATTCCAAGTAGAAGATGTAAGATGAAGAATCCGCTCTGAATGCCAAGTAGAAGATACAATATGAAAAATCAGCTCAGATTCCAAGTAGAAGATACAAGATGAAGAATCCGCTCTGAATGCCAAGTAGAAGATACAAGATGAAGAATTCGCTCTGAATGCCAAGTAGAAGATACAAGATGAAGAATCCGCTCTGAATGCCAAGTAGAAGATACAAGATGAAGAATTCGCTCTGAATGCCAAGTAGAAGATACAGATGAAGAATCCGCTCTGAATGCCAAATAGAAGATACAAGATGAAGAATTCGCTCTGAATGCCAAGTAGAAGATACAAGATGAAGAATCCGCTCTGAATGCCAAATAGAAGATACAAGATGAAGAATTCGCTCTGAATGCCAAGTAGAAGATACAGAAAGATCCGCTCTGAATGCCAATAGATAGATGAAGAATCAGCTCTGAATGCCAAGAAGAAGAATCGCTCTGAATGCCAAGTAGAAGATACAAGATGAAGAATCAGCTCTGAATGAAAGAACAGAGAAAAGAATACAGAGATAGAAAGATACCAGAAAGAAAGCTCTGAATGCCAAGTACATGAGATATGATCTCTCTCTCTCTCTCTCTCTCTCTCTCTCTCTCTCTCTCTCTCTCTCTCTCCCACTCGTCTGTAATTTTGTCATTCAATTAAGCGTCGTTTGTCCCCATGAACAGGTGTACACAAATTAACAAATGATATACCCACATGGATACATAATAAGATAAACTAAATACCGGCATTTACAGGAAATAGTCACAGAAAATATGCAAATGTAATTTTGAATGCGAGATCAACTAAATGTTTATTATCTCACACGGAATGTTTGAACACAGATTTCACGATATATGTAACTAAGTCGTACTTTAACACACACCTAAAAGCTACATCAAATGACGTCGGATTTTTCAGGAAATTCCTTACCTCGAGGTGATAGTTGAAGTTGCACCAAAAAGAGAAACCTCATCATTTTGGAAAGCAAGCATTGAGGGGTGAGAGAGGGAGGAGTAGAGAGAGAGAGAGAGAGAACAAATGTTACTCTCACGCGATTAAAGGCGTTGCTAATTTTGGCCGTATGTTTTCAACTCGACGAGGGACAAGATTGACTCGGCGTTTTTTTTTTCAAGATGGGACGGTAATCTTTTTTACTCGAGTTGAGTACTCGTGTTGAAGTCGTAAACTCAGCGTGAGCTTCTCCACATGCATCGGTCTCGAGATAGAGAGATTCATCCTTTCAAGACTTCCGCTTTCAACACATTTCTGCCATCTTCAAGCGAAGAAAATGTGATTTAGTTTACTTTTTTGTTGAAACGAGAGATTATGAGAATATAGAGACGTAGCTAATGGTTTCCTCGTGCTTTAAGGCGTATAGGGGATATGGGGTTAAATGACCAGCGACACATTTTATGATCGATGTGGTCGGTACCAAGTCAGACCGCCCTATTTTCACACAAAAATCCGGGATCCAGTTTAAGGCTGGATGAACTCAGGAGCTGTTGATCGGGATACAACTTGAATGGAGGTGTAACCTTGATGGAAATTAAGATGTTAAATTCAATCCAAACATGTACATTATTTTTATTTATTTTTAGTTTCATCATGTGCCATACCGGTTAGCGTAGGCGATCATGTCCTTCCACAATCTTCTATCTACAGTGCATCGTATCAGTTCTGTTGTTGACTGTTTTCATGCCATGACACCAAGAAATCCAGTATTTTCTCTCTTTGTCGCCCACGATCTCTCTTTCCTTTTATTTTACCAGTTGTAACCAAGTATTCCAACTTTCCTTTTCTCATGATGTGCCCGAAAAATGTTGATTGCTTCTTTCTGATGTTTTTTAAGAGCTCCCTTTTTGTGTTGGCCTCTTTGAGAACTTCCTCATTGGTCTTTTTAGCTGTCCATGGAACTTTCAACATTCTTCTGAGAAATCCCATCTATGTGGCCTCCAATCGTCTTTTCGTTTGTTTGTCGACTGTCCATGATTCGCTTCCATTAGTCAGAATTGGTTCTATATAGCACCGATGAACTCTCTTTCTCATTTTTATTGACATAGATTTGTTGCATAAGATATTTTAACCTTCTGAAATATTATTTTGGCCTGAGCTAGCTATTCTGCTTTTTATTTCTGTGGTGCATCTCCCATCTGATGTTATTATTGTGCCCAAGTATTTGAAACGTTGTACTTGTTTCAGATTTGTCTCGTTTATTTTTATGCTGCCTGATGGTGATGATTGTTTCTTCGATATAACCATTACTTCTGTTTTCTTACTATTCAGACTGAGACCTTTCTTGTTGCTTTCTTTTACTATTATATTGCTGGTGAAGGATATTCAGATATGGAGAAAAGGGATTTATAAAATAATGCACTCGCTCCTATTACATTTTCATTGAAATTATTACTTATCAATTAATATTTTTATTCTTCCCTTCCTCAATTGCTTTTCGGAGTCGAAGAGAGATATAATTTTCTGTCTTTTGCTCTTCTGTTGACCTCTGATACTGTTATATTTTCTAGTGTTTCTAATATTCCATCAATCCATTTTTGTTCTTGGTCGACCTATGAGTCTGGTGTTCTCGTAACGTTCATTAAAGGTTCACTGTGTTGTTGTTTTATTTTTTTGGTCTTTCCGTCTTATCAGGTGTCCAAACCATTCTATCTCTTGTTTCTTTATGTAGTCTTTGGCCGGAAATATTTTATCTCGAAAATATATATCAATATATTATAACATATTGATAATAAATTAACAATAATAACCTTTAAATTCGTTCTGGCAAAACTGAAATTACAAGAACATAAAATTATATCTTTTAAATTCTTGTTTGTTTATATTCATTCATTCTCTCTTTATATTTGAAATGAAAAAAAAAATCATAACACGTCTGCAAGCTTTCCCTGTGAAAACATCGTGGCCCTACGAGTCCGCGACCCACTATGTAAGAACCGCTGAGTTAGATCATTATTGAGTTAATTCATTTCATTTCCTCGTGGATGAACAGTTACATTAGATGTCAGGATTCATGGGATATGGAATTCTGCATAGATTTGACATTTAGTAGAGATAGGAAGACAGAGGATGGGAGAGAGAGAGAGGAAGAGGGAGAGGGTGAAAGAGAGGGAGAGAGAGGGGGTGAGAGAGAGAGGGTTGAGAGAGAGGGGATGAGAAAGAGAGGGTGAGAGAGAGGATGAGAGAGAGAGTGGGAGAGAGAGGGTGAGAGAGAGTGTGTGAGAGAGGGGATGAGAGAGAGGGTGAGAGAAAGGGTGAAAGAGGGTGAGAGAGAGAGAGGGTGAGAGAGAGAGAGAGGGGATGAGAGAGAGAGGGTGAGAGAGAGAGAGAAAAGAGAGGACTACCTTTTAGAAAAGCGTTAAGTTCTTCCCTTCAACTTCCAGCTTGTTGTGACACCCAGGAGAAAGCCATAACTAATGGCATAAGCGATGTTCTCTTGTGTGTGGGGGTGGGGGGGGGGGGGGGAAATCGAAAGTTAAGCGGTGATTAACTTATTTCACTTGTGCCCTACAGTTGTTAAGAACATCAGTAGCGTAGTAACATCGCGATGGCTGGGTGATCAAACAAACGAAGGTTCTATCAAAGTTTCACACTCGCTAGTCAATTAAGCTGTGAAAAAATGGGTACTTAGCTCGGTGAGTTGGAGAGGGGAAAAAGCAGCGAGGAAGAGCACTGGCCACCCACACCTCTAAATGTTGTGGTCTGGTAAGGTGAAATATTTCACTACCCTACATCATCATCGTGTGCCATACCGGTTGGCGTAGCGAATCATGTCCTTCCACAATCTTCTATCCACAGTGCATTGTATGAGTTTTGTTGTTGACTGTTTTCCATGCCATGACATCAAGCTATCCAGTATTTTCTCTCTTTGTCGTCCGCGATCTCTCTTTCCTTTTATTTTGCCAATTGTAACTAAGTATTCCAACTTTCCTCTTCTCATGATGTGCCCGAAAAATGTTGATTGTTTCTTTCTGATGTTTTTTATGAGTTCCTTTTTGTGCTGGCCTCTTTGATAATTTCTTCATTGGTCTTTTTAGCTGTCTAGAGAACTTTCAACATTCTTCTGAGAAATCCTATCTCTGTGGCCTTTAATCATCTTTTCATTTGTTTGTCTACTGTCCATGATTCGCTTCCATAGGTCAAAAATGGCTCTATATAGCACCGATGAACTTTCTTTCTCACTTCTATTGACATAATATGTAATCTATGCTTGGAGCAAACAGTAATAATAAAATATAACAAAGAGAACTCTACACCCATTGATATAAAAAGAGGATTAAGACAGGGATGCATCCTATCACCAAGCTTGTTCAATCTATACACTGAGCACATCTTTAAAAACATCATAGCGATGCCAGGCCTACAAATTAATGGAAAGATATTCAATAACCTAAGATATGCTGACGATACTGTACTACTTGCAGAAAATCCTAAAGATCTACAACAGTTACTTAATGAAATAAACATGACAAGCAAAAAATATGGACTAGATATGAATATCAAAAAGACTAAAACTATGATCATAAACAAAGAAAATACTCAAAATCCACAAGTGTATATCAAAATTGAAGGAATAGACCTGGAGACAGTTCAGAACTACAACTACTTTGGACATACTATAACCAGTCATGGAAAATGTACAACTGAAATAAACAAAAGAATAGGAATGGCAAAAAGTAATTTTAATGTCATGAAGGACATACTAACATCAAAACAAATAACACCAGAGCTAAAACTAAGAATATAAAAATGTTACATCTTCTCAATATTCCTATATGGTGCAGAAACATGGACATTAGACAAGAAAACAGAACAGAGAATTGAAGCCTTTGAAATGTGGATATATGATGATGATGATGATGATGATGATGATGCGTTCGTCCGATGATTTGAGGTATTCTAACGGATACGAACCGTAGACTTCCTCCTCGTCATCCGCCCTTAAAAGGACGTTAAGTGGACGTAGTTACGTTGTGTTGCAGTTTGCAGTGTAACACTGTGATATCTGCGCCTTTCGGCCCAACACATCCGATTTCAGCCGACGCTTTTTTGTGTACCGGGTTCGTCTTCCCACTTCGATCCCTGCTCGCTTGGCCAGACTAGACAGGTTAGTCTGTTTCTAGAGGCACCACGAAGAGGTGTAGCAGGGTCTGGATGGTTCTGGTTCACCGATCCTGGCGCAAGCCATCAGTTGTGAGTCACTGACGACTTCCAGCTCTGGTGCTGGGGGGGCGCGCCTTCGCCTCCATGTGGATATATGAAAGAATGGGTAGAATTGGATGGAAGGAAAAGAAAGCAAACGATGAAGTCTTAAAACAACTAAAATGAAAAGAGAACTTAAGCACAATTCAAACAAGACAAATGCGAGTTTTGTGCCATGTTAAAAGACACACCAGCCTACTAAAAGTAATCCTGGAGGGAAAAATACAATGGTAAAAGAGGCAGAGGCAGACCAAGACTAACATGGACGAGTAACATCAAAAGATGGACAAATCAGACTATGACAACCTGCACCATCAAAGCAAGAGACAGAGCAGAATGGCGTTCCATGGTAGCCAACCTTCGTTGCGCAGACGGCCCTCGATGATGATGATGATTGACATAGATTTGTTGCATAAGATATTTTTCTTTTTCTGAAATGATATTTTGGCCTGAGCTATCTGCTTTTTATTTCTGTGGTGCATCTTCCATTTGATATTATTGTGCCCAGGTATTTGACACGTTGCACTTGTTTCAGATTTGTCCTATTTATTTTTAATGCTGTATGATGGTGATGATTGTTTCTTCGATATGACCATTACTTCTGTTTTCTTACTATTCAGACTGAGACCTTTTTTTACTATTATGTCTATCATTTCGTGTAGTTCATTCTCTGTCTCTGTAATTAAGACTGTCATCCATATCGCTAATTATTTCACTACCCTACAGCTTTAAAATATCACTGAACACCTTTTACCTACAGTCGTAGTTTCCTGTTTTGCAGCTGAAATTTCTCTATTTCATAGAATCGTATAATTTAACTATTTCTATTTAACTATTTTTTATTACTGGTTCTTGTTTTTATTTATTTCTTTGTGGGTGCGCTAAATAAGGATTCCCTTCAAGCTTTAAGACACACGGGAATGTAGTGTTGCTGTCCGTATTGTGTTAGTGATCAGCGACACTTTATAGAGTGATTTGGACGGTATCTCGCCAACTCGGTTCACAGTCCAAAAAATTTATAAAATCCCTGCTACCAATTTGAAGAGGTTGAGTGACCCCCGAATATCTACTGATCTCCAAAAGATTCGCCCCATCTGGTAATTGATCAGTCATTAACGAGCGCTTTAACAACACAACCCCTGCAGTTTCGGCGGAAAAGTAAATTCCTCATAACCTCTTCCATGTTTACTGCCTTGTCTGCTAAGTCAGCGTCTATGTTATGTTAACTTTTACTATAAGCTCAGATTCGACATCTACCAAACCTACTTTTGCTGCAGTGTAAGATGTTTTTCCGTGGATATTTAAACATTTAATTTCAATGCAAATTATTTTTTTTAATTGTTATGTAAATATAAATAATCCCAAGTGCGGGTTATTATTATGTTTTTGTGGTGATGTGTCTTCAGGCATCAGTATTTGAGAATCCCTGACGCAGATGGATTTCCAGTCACTTGAGACTGACGTTCATGGCAGGTTCCAGGTTAAATTTCTGAACATTTTGCTGTGACGTTTCTCTGCGTTAGAACAAAAAAAAAAAAAAAAGGTCGATTCTGACGCTATAGGCTCTTGGTGTTTAAATCTGCATTCACCTTTGGAAGGGAAGTCTGCTAGTGTTATTTCAAATTATGACTGATTACATCACTGCACTCACGGCAAACGCATAGGTGTTTCCCCCGCCCCTCCGCCCCCCATCTCATTAGTAAACAACGAATGGGAATGGATATTAATGATTTCCGCGACGCACTGGTTGTAACTGCACCCCAAACTTTCTCTCGTGTGTGTTTTCTTCCCCACTAGTTCTACTTTCGGTTTTAAACTTCCACAACCTGATACTATTTTCCTCGCTAACTGCCGTCGCTTTCATCAAGAGTTATCTTTGAAGCCAGTGAATCCGCAATTTTATTGTTACAAGCCCCGTAAGACTAGGACTATAACCCCATACTAGTTTCTGAATATAAATCTTAATTATATTATAGATGTGCAAATCTTCTCAGCGTAGATTATAATTAAATATCTGACGACTTCATGAATTGTGTGATAAGAATCATAAGCTCCTTTTTTTGTCACCCGGAATTCATTTATTTTCATGGGGTTCACGCTGTTTCACGATAAGTTAAAGGCAGTTATGCAGAACATAATGTTGGTAATGGCTTGAAGTGTTTTAACTTGTGGGACTAAACAGACACAGTTGGTTATCACTGATATTTTAGTTATTTCCATCATTCCTTCATTGTATAGATATAACCTGTTTATTATTATGTTATGTTTGGATCATCATCACAGCAGCCCGGACACACCCACAGGTGCTCCGATCTTCCTGAAATACTCAGAACCTCCGAGGAGAACCCTGACCTATGAACTCTGTAGCACGATCTGGGTGGGATTCATAAATTGTATTGATACGTTGCTTGTCAGATTTCAATGCATGAAACTCAACTTGAGAGTAACATCATCTATTGGATTATACTGTAGCATTGTGTCATTTTTAGAAAGACCGCCATAGCCATGTAGTTAGTGAACTGAACTACAAATGACAAGAGGTAGGATTCGATCCTAATCGACGGCTTCTTGGTTCACCCACCCTTAAATGGGTACCGGATTTTTTTCTGGGAAAGTAGTGTAGCACGGACGTAATACCGACACATTTTCCAGAAAATAATGTGCTGAAAATCTATTTTAAAAATTATGGTCAAAAACACTATATTACCTAAACGACACTTGGCGTGACGGGGCTCTTTACTTTACTTTTACTATGGTGTCATATCTAAATGGCCATGGAAGAGCTGCCTTATTCAATTTTTTATATATTATTCTATAGTATTTAGAGATGTTGGATTTAATTGGGAGTAGCCATATCCTAGATGTTAATAAGCATTTTAGGTTTAAAATGGAATATTTCACCCCACAAAGTGTTAAATTTGTAAATATTAAATACGTATATTCATAAGCTTTAATCTATTTACAAAGATAACCCAATTATAAATTGCGCTAAACAAGTTCTGGAGACTGGGTAGTCTATAGGTACGACGTTGGCATTAGGACAGGAAGGACACGGGTTGAAAATCCCACCAGTAGCAGTGGTGATGTTTTTCACAAGTAGAAACAAATGAATCGGTGATTACTTTCTGACGTTACCCTCTCCTGATCTCTTGGCTGGTGAGATCCGATGTCTAGCCCTCTCGAATAAGGGCAATTAAAAAAGGAGGCCGCGTGAGCACTAACGCAGGTTAAAAACAATTGGCAGTTAAAATTGAAAAGAGTAGGTCTTAAATATGGCCGCTGTTCTTGCAAAACTGACCATCCCACACAGTGAATACCAGGTCGGGCTTCGGAGTTCGTGCACGTGGCCAGGATTTTCTAGGAGGATATTGGAGTAACTATAGACTTGTCCAATGTGCAGGGATGATGATCACAACAACAATAACAACAACAACAATATTCAAATTTTGTTTGTTTGCGATGTCACAAATTGAAGCAGCTTTCACAAAATATCAATACAGTGTACTAATCTCAGTGCATCATCATCATTAAACGTTGACAAATTGTTAGGAGTGTACCTAAAACTCCATTTTTAGATTAATTCGGACAACTATGCACTTATTTTATGCATAGAATCGCTTATCAGAGAGTAAGAGGTCATTAATAGGGGAGCCATTTTGAGACTTAAAGGATTGGTAGCTAGGTTTTTGATGGTACAAGTGAGATGATGAATTAAGAGTAAGTAACCAGCGAACCAGCTATTAAAAAATGGTATAGCCACAGGACCAGATGAAATTCTTTCTGAAGCCATCAAAGCAGATACTAACCACTCTACCAACATGTTACATAACCTATTAGATAAAATTTGGAAGAGGGAAGAAATACCTAAAGACTGGAAAGAAGGTTATATGATCAAACTACCAAAAAAAGGAAGTTTACAGGAGTGCACAAATTATAGGGGAATTATGCTACTATCAGTGCCAGGAAAAATATTAAGCAGAATCATTCTGGAGAGACTAAAAGAGGCCATAGAGAAATATTTGAGAGATGAACAAGCAGGTTTTAGGAAGAGCAGATCATGTGCTGATCAAATAACTGCTCTACGTAAAATAGTTGAACAAAGTTTAGAATTACAATCCCCACTTTATATTGGATTCATCATCATCATCATGCGCCATAACGGTTGGCGTAGGTGATCATGTCCTCCACAATCTTCTATCTACAGTGCATCGTATCAGTTCTGTTGTTGACTGTTTTCCATACCATGACACCAAGCAATCCAGTATTTTCTCTCTTTGTCGCCCGCGATCTCTCTTTCCTTTTATTTTGCCAGTTGTAACCAAGTATTCCAACTTTCCTCTTCTCATGATGTGCCCGAAAAATGTTGATTGCTTCTTTCTGATGTTTTTTAAGAGCTCCCTTTTGTGTTGGCCTCTTTGAGAACTTCCTCATTGGTCTTTTTAGCTGTCCAGGGAACTTTCAACATTCTTCTGAGAAATCCCATCTCTGTGGCCTCTAATCGTCTTTATATTGGCTTGTCTAACGCCCATGATTCGCTTCCATAGGTCAGAATTGGTTCTATATAGCACCGATGAACTCTCTTTCTCATTTTTATTGACATAGATTTGTTGCATAAGATATTTTTCATTTTCTGAAATGCTATTTGGCCTGAGCTATTCTGCTTTTTATTTCTGTGGTGCATCTCCCATCTGATGTTATTATTGTGCCCAAGTATTTGAAACGTTGCACTTGTTTCAGATTTGTCTCGTTTATTTTTATACTGCATGATGGTGATGATTGTTTCTTCGATATAACCATTACTTCTGTTTTCTTACTATTCAGGCTGAGACCTTTCTTGTTGCTTTCTTTTACTATTATGTCTATCGTTTTCTTGTAATTCATTCTCTGTCTCTGCTATTAAGACTGTGTCATCCGGATATCGCAAATTATTTATGTTGTGACCGTTGACTTCAATTCCTTTTTTGTCTACTATTGATCTCATAATATATTCGCTGTAAAGTGAAATCAAATCCGGCGACAGAACACAGCCTTGTCTGACTCCTTGCTTTATATATTGGAATTGTCCTGTTTGGTTGTTAATTCGTATAGCTGCTGTTTGTTGCCAGTACATGTTCTTTATGATTCACAGATCCTTGCCATCAATGTTTAATTTCTCCAGCATATTGATGATTTCCACATGCTTTACTTTGTCAAATGCTTTCGTGTAGTCTATAAAGCACATATATAGATCTTTCTTTACCTCTATAGATCTTTCTATCAATGTTCTTAAAATGTATATTGCATTATTGGTGCCCTTTCCTTCCACAAATCCACATTGTTCCTCCCTTATTTCTGGTTTTATTTTGTTCCTTACACGTCTCATGATTATTCTTAGTAATATTTTTGTCATATGGCTCATGAGACTAATAGTGCGATGGTCTTCACAATCAGTGGCTCCTGACTTCTTTCGGTATGGCTACAAAGATAGATTTTAGTAGATCTTCGGGTATGTGTCCAGTGTTATATATGTCATTGAGTAATTTTATTATTATTGGATTCATAGATTACGAAAAAGCATTTGATATTTTAGACAGAGGAATGCTTTGGAAGTTGCTGAGTTATTACAGAATCCCCATAAAGTTTATTAACCTGATAAAAACGAAGTATGAATAAATGAAATGTAGCGTGGTGCATGAAAGGCAACTTACAGAAGCATTTGAAATAAGAACAGGAGTAAGGCAGGGATGCCTTCTGTCTCCATGTCTCTTTCTACTGGCCATATATTGGATTATGAAAATAACTCAAAACAACAGAAATAGAATCCAGTGGTCACTGACCAAGCAACTTGATGATTTAGACTTTGCTGATCACATAGCTCTCCTTTCACACAGCCATCAACATATGCAGGATAAATGAGCATACTTGATTAGAGACCACAACAGCATAGGACTGAAAATTAATAGAGGTAAGACCAACATTATGAGAATGAATGCAGTTGGCAATAACTAAATAAAATTAGGAGAAATACCTCTACTAGACGTACAATCTTACATATATCTGGGTAGTAATATAGATAAAGAGGGGGGGGACAGAAAATCATACCAAAATAAGGATGTCAAAAGCAAGAGGAGCTTTCGTTGCACTGGAAACATATGGAAGTCCAAAGAAATTAGGTTAAATACAAAATAAAAATTTTCAACTCCAGTGTTAAGTCGGTCCTATAATATGGCTGTTAAACATGGAGAACAACACAATCATGAAGACACAGACTTTCATTAATGGATGCTTACGCAGAATAAAAGGATGGAAATAGGCAGGACAAAATCATTAACATAGAATTATGGAAATGTACCAGTCAAATATCAGTGGATAAAGAGATACAGTGAAGACGATGGCGCTGGATAGGATACACACTGCGGAAGCCAACTGAGAGTATTACACAACAGGTCCTTTTTTTGGAATCCCCAGGGGAAAAGACAAAGAGAAAGACCGAGGAATTCTTGGAGAAGACAGATAGAAGCAGAGAAAAGATGATATGGGGAAGACATGGAATGATCTTAAAAGAATGACAAGAACAAAAAACAGAACGACTTGGAAAGTATTTGTTGAAGACCTATGCTCCACAGGGAGCTAAAAGGTAGAAGAAGAAGAACCAGAACACTAAACACAATAAAGTTCTAGGGGATCTTAACGCAAAAGTAAGAAGGAAAGAGTTGAGGAAGTAGTTGGTCATTGTGGTTTAGGCGAGAGGAAGGAAAGAGTTGAGGAAGTAGTTGGTCATTGTGGTTTAGGCGAGAGGAAGGAAAGAGTTGAGGAAGTAGTTGGTCATTGTGGTTTAGGCGAGAGGAAGGAAAGAGTTGAGGAAGTAGTTGGTCATTGTGGCTTAGGCGAGAGGAAGGAAAGAGTTGAGGAAGTAGTTGGTTATTATGGTTAGGCGAGAGGAAGGAAAGAGTTGAGGAAGTAGTTGGTCATTGTGGCTTAGGCGAGAGGAAGGAAAGAGTTGAGGAAGTAGTTGGTCATTGTGGCTTAGGCGAGAGGAAGGAAAGAGTTGAGGAAGTAGTTGGTTATTATGGTTTAGGCGAGAGGAAGGAAAGAGTTGAGGAAGTAGTTGGTCATTGTGGTTTAGGCGAGAGGAAGGAAAGAGTTGAGGAAGTAGTTGGTCATTGTGGTTTAGGCGAGAGGAAGGAAAGAGTTGAGGAAGTAGTTGGTCATTGTGGCTTAGGCGAGAGGAAGGAAAGAGTTGAGGAAGTAGTTGGTCATTGTGGTTTAGGCGAGAGGAAGGAAAGAGTTGAGGAAGTAGTTGGTTATTATGGTTTAGGCGAGAGGAAGGAAAGAGTTGAGGAAGTAGTTGGTCATTGTGGTTTAGGCGAGAGGAAGGAAAGAGTTGAGGAAGTAGTTGGTCATTGTGGCTTAGGCGAGAGGAAGGAAAGAGTTGAGGAAGTAGTTGGTCATTGTGGTTTAGGCGAGAGGAAGGAAAGAGTTGAGGAAGTAGTTGGTCATTATGGCTTAGACGAGAGGAAGGAAAGAGTTGAGGAAGTAGTTGGTCATTGTGGTTTAGGCGAGAGGAAGGAAAGAGTTGAGGAAGTAGTTGGTTATTATGGTTTAGGCGAGAGGAAGGAAAGAGTTGAGGAAGTAGTTGGTCATTGTGGTTTAGGCAAGAGGAAGGAAAGAGTTGAGGAAGTAGTTGGTCATTGTGGTTTAGGCGAGAGGAAGGAAAGAGTTGAGGAAGTAGTTGGTCATTGTGGTTTAGGCGAGAGGAAGGAAAGAGTTGAGGAAGTAGTTGGTCATTGTGGCTTAGGCGAGAGGAATGAAAGAGTTGAGGAAGTAGTTGGTCATTGTGGTTTAGGCGAGAGGAAGGAAAGAGTTGAGGAAGTAGTTGGTCATTATGGTTTAGGCGAGAGGAAGGAAAGAGTTGAGGAAGTAGTTTGGTCATTGTGGTTTAGGCGAGAGGAAGGAAAGAGTTGAGGAAGTAGTTGGTCATTGTGGTTTAGGCGAGAGGAAGAAAGAGTTGAGGAAGTAGTTGGTCATTGTGGTTTAGGCGAGAGGAAGGAAAGAGTTGAGGAAGTAGTTGGTCATTGTGGCTTAGGCGAGAGGAATGAAAGAGTTGAGGAAGTAGTTGGTCATTGTGGTTTAGGCGAGAGGAAGGAAAGAGTTGAGGAAGTAGTTGGTCATTGTGGCTTAGGCGAGAGGAAGGAAAGAGTTGAGGAAGTAGTTGGTCATTGTGGCTTAGGCGAGAGGAATGAAAGAGTTGAGGAAGTAGTTGGTCATTGTGGTTCAGGCGAGAGGAATGAAAGAGTTGAGGAAGTAGTTGGTCATTGTGGTTTAGGCGAGAGGAATGAAAGAGTTGAGGAAGTAGTTGGTCATTGTGGCTTAGGCGAGAGGAATGAAAGAGTTGAGGAAGTAGTTGGTCATTGTGGCTTAGGCGAGAGGAATGAAAGAGTTGAGGAAGTAGTTGGTCATTGTGGTTTAGGCGAGAGGAATGAAAGAGGTGACAAACGTATTGACTGGGCAAGAACACACAACATGATGATAGGAGATGCCTGGTTTAGGCAACATCCAAGACGTCTGTGGACATGGAAAAGCCCCAGTGACAACGCACGTAATAAAAATGATTACATAATGATAAGCAATAGATTTAAAAACAGTCTGGTGTGTGTCAAAACTAGACCAGTGGCAGATTGCAATAGTGATCCTGTACCAGTTGTGGGAAAAGTAAAGTAAAGTAAAGTACCCATGTCACGCCAAGTGGCATATAGGGAAATATGGTGTTAGTGACCCTATATTTTACAGACCATCAGCACATTATTTTTGGGGTAATGTAGTCGGTATAACGCCAGAGCTGCATAGTTGTGGGAAAGCTTAGAGTAAAATTAAAAGCAGCAAAACGAGCCTCAGTTAACATCATGTTAAATTTAGATATACTCAAATCAGACAAGAAGTTGCAAGACAAATATAAAATCACAATTCAGAACCGGTACAATGCAATAGAGAAGATACAAAGCATTGATGAACAGTGGGAAATGCTAAAAGAATCAATGCAACAAACATTAAAAGAGTTCATACCACCAGTGAGGACAAATTCTAGAAAGAAATGGATGGCAGATGACATTTTGCAGCTAATGGATACAAGAACAAGAAATAAAGAAAATTAAGATGAGTATAAGAGATTAAATAAAGAAATTGTATTAAAATGCAATAAAGCAAAAGAAGCATGTCTAAAACAGAGTTCCAAAGAGATTGAAATGCAACAGAAAGGAGATGCCTAAGCTATATACAAACAAATTGAAGAATTAACAGGAAGAAAAACGCATTCAAAACTGGATGTTTAAGATGAAATGAAGGAGAACTGTTGATTGAACAAGAAAGAATGAGGGAACGATGGACAGAATACATTAAAGATCTTTATAATGATGAACGAACGGAAGTAAATATTAGGATAATGGAGAAGGACCAGAGATACTCAAAGAAGAAGTGGAAGACACCTTGCGCAATATGAAAGCAAGAAAAGATCCTGGACCAGATAATATAACTAATGAAGAGATTGTAGCCATGGGTGATTTTGGAATAGAAATAATAATAATAAAAAATATTGAATGATATCTACAACATCGAATATACACCAGACGTCATGCTCAAATCAATATTCATAGCCCTACCAAAGAAATCTGGTGCGACTGAATGCGATGATCATCGCACAATAAGCCTCTTATGAGTCACATGACTAAGATATTACTAAGAATCACTGTGTGAAGAGGGCGAAACAAAATCAGTCCAGAAATTAGCGATGAACAGTGTGGTTTTGTTAGAAATAAAGGAACAAGCAATGCAATATACATCATACAATCGTTAGTAGAAAGGGCTATAGAGGTGAAAACAGATCTATACCTATGTTTCATAGATTATACCAAAGCATTTGACAAAGTAAAGCACCCAGAAATAATCAAAATTTTAGAAAGCATAAACGTAGACAGCAAAGATCTAAGAATAATAAAGAACATGTCACAAGAACTGGAATCCAATTGGGAATGTTTCAACAAATAAAACAGGGTGTTAGACAAGGTTGTGTCCTATCACAAGATTTGTTTAATATTTATAGTGAGATTATTTTAAGATCCATAAGGGGCATACCTGGAATAACATTCGGATGTCATAATAAAAATAATCTAAAGCATGCTGATGATACAGTCTTAATCGCTAAGAGTGAAAATGAATTACAAGAAATGTTGGACATTATAGTGAAAGAAAGCAAAAATTAAGGACTCAGCCT
This sequence comes from Megaustenia siamemsis, assembly GCA_032433765.1. Lineage (NCBI taxonomy): Eukaryota > Metazoa > Mollusca > Gastropoda > Stylommatophora > Ariophantidae > Megaustenia > Megaustenia siamemsis. The sequence continues at coordinate 32,798,900 of JAVIAB010000051.1, forward strand.
TAATATAAAAAAAAGACAGAAGTAATGGTAGCAACAAAGAAAAAGACATCACCTCAGTGCACAATAAATACAAATGGAACAATATACAGGTAAACAGGTAAATGAACTTAAATATTAGGGAACTTTGTTAACCTCAGACGTAAGATGTACAAAAGAGGTGAGATGCAGAATGGCTTAGGCAGAAGCAGCTTTCCAAAAAATGAGGAAGATACTATGCAATCCATTTTTGGCAATAGAACCATGAAAAAGATTTCTTAAATGTTATGTAGAGCCAGTTTTAATATATGGATGTGAATCATGGACAATAGGACAACAGACAAGAAAATCACTGGAGTCTGTAGAAATGTGGTTTTACAGAAGAATGTTGATAATACCATGGACAGCTAAGAAGAGTAATGAAATGTTCTGAAAGAGATCAAAGCTAAAAGAGAGCTAATTTCCAATATTAGAAAGAAACAATCATCATTTTTTCCATGTAATGAGAAGAGGACAACTGGAATATATTATAACAACTGGAAAAATTAGGAGCCGTAATTGCTCAGTGGTTAGTGAACTGGACTACAAAGGACAAGGGGTAGGGTTCGATCCCAACTGACGGCTTTCGGGTTCACCCAGCCTTTAATAAGTACCGAATTTTTTTCTTTGAAAGTAAAGCGGCACGGACGTAATACCGACTACATTACCCCAAAAATCATGTGCTGAAGGTCTGTAAAATTTATGGTCACTAACACCATATTCCCTATACGCCACATGGTGGGGGCGCTTTACTTTTTTTTTTTTTTTTACTGGAAAAATTGAGGGAGGCAGAGAAAGAGGGAAACAAAGAGAAAAAAATACGAGACAGCTTACGAGAATGGCTTTGCAGAAGGTCAACAACAGAAATGATAAATAACTGTCGAGATCGAAAGTTGTGGAGAGACACGATCACCTATGTCAGCAGGCCCTGTACTTGATGATGATGAGATGTACGCTCACCCTATACCGATTTCCCTTAAGAATGTCCTTCAAGTACTCAAGTACTAATTACTCGGACCTATTGAGCCACCCATATGCTCCTACTTCCTCACTTCTTCGACTGGTCGATTTGGCCCTGGCCCTTAAATTTATCTTAAGTTAACGGCCAGTTCTTCGACCGAATTGTGTCGTTATGATACTAATATGTTCCCTAGTTATGTCTTTTTATAAGTTACCTTGCGCACCATATTCTTTCCCTTTACCAGGATACCGTAATACCGACCACATTACCCCAAAAATCATGTGCTGAAGGTCTGTAAAATTTATGGTCAGTAACACCATATTCCCTATACGCCACTTGGGGTGACGGGGGCACTTTACTTTACTTTTACCAGGATACCTTCCACTGAGCTATTACCCCTATAGTCTATCCTGAAAATCAAATGCCACGCGAATTATAGAACTGTCAAAAAAAAAAAAAGTGTTAATGAATCACATCAAGGTATAGGTAAAGTCATAGTTTAATTACATCAATTATTCTTTAAAAAAGTAAAGTCCGCTTGAGCAACATTGCATTTTATTCGGTTGTTCTATAATTTATCACTATCGTCTGTAGAGAAAAGAAACTCTTAAACCTAACCCTAAACCCAAACCCTAAAATAATGTTTAGTATTTGAACATCCCTGTCGTTTTGTTGCGACGCCAACTAAGGGGAGATAACTTGTTTCTCTGAAATAATTTATGTGCTTAAACTAGGAAAATACCAAGTATACCACAAAGACACCCCAAAGATATCACTAAAGCACCTCAGTATCAATCCTGATAGACGGGAGTGCATGGCTGCTAAGCGCCGAGTTTTGTCTAAAATAACTGCTGTGTGATGTGAGAGAAGAAAGCAACGAGACCCGACACATTATCTCCGTCTGTGTGCAAGTTGACAAGACATCAAAGGTAACTCGAAGCCTACTTACAGTGTGTGTAACACTCACTAGTTACTTATAACTGAATTAAAGAGATTATTACTACTATTTAACACCCCCCCCCCCCACACACACATACACAAATCCTTACCTCTTAATGTTGTGACCTAGTACAGTGAAGGAGGAGTTGGGGTGTTAATTGCTCTTTTCGCTTTCATTACTTTCTCCAACTCAGCGAGTCAGGTACACATTCCTTTCTTCACCTGAGTCAATCTGGAGAGTAAATTTGCGTTCGAACCCACATCACTACATCGTCCTGCCAGCGCGTTACTGACGCTCTCAACACAGGAATTTGAAAAAAAATAACTTCTAACTTCTTAGTACAGACTAGTACATCCTGCATCATACAGCATCCTCCTATCTTTATGGAAGCTGCGATAACGTCTGCACGCTTGTACTGTCTTTTCATTTCCCTAACGTAGGAAATTCCCTGTTTTAAGCAGATCGCCATCTGTATAACCCATGGAGCGAGATACCAGTCTGCCCGTTTGTTCGTTTTATTTTTTGTGTGGAAAAGACATAGATTTGTGCAGGATAACGTCAGTGCAAAGCGGTGAAGGTTGTTGTAACCTCAACGATAAATGGCTACACTCGGCTGCCCAACTAATTGTGCCGCTTGCTGTTTGTCATTTTGACAAATTAAAACTCTTTAGCCAGTTTCCTTCCACAAGATTTTGTGCTCGGTACGTTGATCTTCTAAAGGCAATTGTATGAGCACACTAAATGTCTGGCCACGGACTGAAATAGGCTTCGATAGACAAGGGAATGAATCGCTCATTTTTATTTCCAGGAGGGCGTCCCCCTAGCGGATGCAAGACAAGTGTCAACAACAAAAAGACTATCAAAGCTCAATTATCGAGTATAAAAATGATGAAAAAAGAGATTGTCTGAAAGGTTCCATAATTTAGTGCTACCAGTCCGCTTGGGACCACAGTAGGCTTCAATTTCGCGGCTTTAAATATTTTTATTTTCAAACAAATTTAAGAATTCGACCATCTCCTTTGCCCGTCTTTATGTCGAATTCATTTGCTCTAATGATTTTCATAACTTCATATTTCTTGTCTGGTCTATGGCTTTATATTGACTCTTCAATACTTTTAGTGTAAAGCGGGTCTGCATCCCCTCACCTTGTTGTAGATCTAGTCTTTTTATTACCACTTTTGTGATCGCTATGTTCCTTTAAATCTCCTCTTTTAATAAATTGTCAATAGAAGCGACACAAATGTTGACGATATAAATGTGCATTGCGCATCTTTGGGATATTCCCTTTTGTTCCTCTGGCTTGTGTAAGATTTGTTCCATTCAAAACCATATAAGTGTCATCAAGGACAGGAGCTGTTTTGATTAATTCCTATTTGATCGTTTATTAGGAAAAATGTCGCACTGTGCTTGGCACATAGTTGTTCAGCGGGATGCATCTTCAGCATACATTGGGTCTGGAATACTTCCTTAGTCTTTGGTTTCCATTGATCTTCCCGGAGCTTATTTGTAGACTATGATGTCTCTCCCAGGAAAGTTGTCTCACCAAACAAAAGGGTCTGTCCTACTCGGCTTTGTGTCAAGTTTTCCAACGATGAATTGTTCGCCAGGACGAAGATGTTCCTCCTAAATGGATATTTTTTAAACTTAGTTTTTTTCTCGGCCTTTTTTTTTACTTACCATTTTTCTCTTTCTGAACAGAATGTATGACTTCTCATTTTCCGTTGCATTGAAAGGTGTCTTGTCTCGTGGTTCTCTGAGCAATGTAAATATCCTGGCATCTCTATTCTAAGCTGCTTGTGTTGTCGCTCCATCGATGTAGACATGTATCAAGTTTTATTCTGTGTTGTGTCCTGGATAATACTTAACGTGGCTGCTGACCATTGTAGGTCGTTTTATGTGTATTCTTATGTGAGATTGGTTCCTGAAGTCATACATGCGTGGTATCGCTATTCTGCTCTCAAGGAACGCGGTACAAGGAAGATTGTGGCGATACCATTTTTGTGTATGCCTTTTTTTCCAGGCAATTACCACGGTGGGCAAGGTTATTACAATATAGCTGTTTTCATTATCACATTATAACTTGATGATGATGCTTGGCAGATTGTTGAAATATTTCCATTGGAATATCATTTGTATAAGACAACGTTTGCAATCTTTGATCATATGCATTTATGTTACCTGTGTGGTTTTCATGGCCCCTGTGGTAAGTGTCTTGCTCTGTCTGATCCAGTGGCTCTAGAGCGGTTGCAGATTGATGATTAATGACTGGACAACCGAGGAGGCAACACCCTGTTTTATCCCTGTCGAAGACTTTCAGACCCATTCAGAGTCTGGGTACCGGATTTTCAAGGCAAGAAAGACGACACTGGGGCAATGCTGATCACATTACCGAAAAGTTTATCGAATGTTGCACAAATAGGGACACTAACTTCATATTCTCTATAAGTCATGGATATTGGTGGGGTTTCTTGTCTTCAGTGGCTTTGCATACGGTATAGTTTTGCATTGAGTTATACCTGCCGCCGAGTAATGTTCCAGGTGAGATGTTCTTCCCTTAGATCATGTGTATAACTTATTTGGGAACCGCAGAAGCTCAGTGGTTGATGAGCTGGACTACTAAAGACAAGAGGTAGGATTCAATTAAAATGGACTGCTTCCAGGTTCACCCAGACTTAAAATTGGTACCTGATTTTCCTGGGAAAGAAATCAGACATTGACGTAATACCGACCATATTGCCCAAAAGACAACACGGCTAAGGAAAGACCTAATATTATCTCAAGGCCAAAGTGCGGTCGTTATGACGTCAGAAAGATAAGATAAAACTTAGTCTAACGTTTACAATTTGATGCTAATACACACGTGAATTCGAATCTTCATTTTTCGTTCATGATTTTGGATTTATGTGCATTCCAGTCGAAATGATTTTTATTTTAGAAATGGAAATGTCTGGTAAGTGTTGTGTGCTACAATGTATAATAGATCAAATTATGATGGTGAAGCTTATGATGGTGAAGCTTATGATGGTGAAGTTTATGATGGTGAAGCTTATGATGGTGAAGCTTATGATGGCGAAGCTTATGATGGTGAAGCTTATGATGGTGAAGCTGGGTGTCCGGTTAGCGCAATCGATAGGCGGTTGGCTTACCACGGCAACAGCCGGGGTTCGTACCCTGGCGAGGACACCTGGGTTTTACTAATTCCCTAAAAATTAGTACCTCTGAAGTCGGAGTAAATCTGCCTGCATGGCGAGGGGCATCCTGTAATGGGATAAAACAGACTTTACACGCAAAATTCAGTCCCACAAAATTGAGTGGGTGGGACTTCGTCAGAGGTCAAAGCTGACGAAAGCGAACGAACGAACGATGGTGAAGCTTATGATGGCGAAGCTTATGACGGTGAAGCTTATGATGGTGAAGCTTATGCATCGGCATTTATTGAAGTTTCCTTCAATTAATTATCAGCATTAATGCAACAGGCACTATATCTCTGTGAGAAATTCATGAAAACGCCTTACAGTTCGTCCTTTTTGAATTATAATCCTCTTACACAATTCTCCATTTCATTCTCATCGAAAGTAACATTGCACATTCTGACATTTGTATCTCAGCTTTGGGCAGAAGACGATTTTCCATTTCTCGTTTCAAGCTGTCATAAGACATTGCAGGAACAAGAGAGCGATTCATATTTCCTGATAGATTTTCTCTTCTCTTCTTGAAACATCACTCCTTTAAAGTTCAAATATTCAACTGCTCGTGCAATCTCAACATGAAAGGCACACTATATTATGTCATTTCCTGTATTCAAATAGTCAAACTGAAAATGTGAGAGTTAGCTTCTCTGCCAAAGAGAAACTAAGGCGACACACTTCTTGAACAATTTGAGGATCAGTAGCCTTTGCATCAACATCCAGGGAGTGGCAATCATTGCGCACAGTCACTTGTATTATAAATTTGGCGCTAATACCAGTAGGTAATTATAATTATAGTAGTTGCTAGATCATAAAATAGTCCTTAAACTTTTTTTTATTTCAGCTACGTTTAAAGCATTCATCTACTGATAGATAAAGTTCTTTTTTTATCAAAACTCGTGCCGACTGAAAATAAAATATTCTGTGTGTGTGCATATGTGTTTGTATGTTTACATATACACCTACTGTTAGTACATGCAAAAAACACCTTGATCGACAATTTTTTTCTCTCTTTTTTTATATGTTAATTTTTTTTTATTTACATGCACAAATCCAGAGTTGCTTGGTTTTCAAATCCACGAAAGTGTTAAATGTACAACATTTTTTGTTTCGTTAAAATGCAAAAATTTACAACAACATGCTGTATTATTATATTGCAATGTAGCTAGAGAAATGTGATTTTAAACTTGTACTAAAGTAATAGACACTGTAACTTGCAGTTAGCTTCTCCTTTCAACTAGTTTTGTTTTTAGCACATAACTACGACGTCGAGTGGGTAGTGCGCTCGCAATCCCGAATGTGTGCGATTTCTCGGACTGACTTAACACAGCCAACTATATAGATGGCTCGACGGCAGGAAATAAAATCTAGTGTACAACTAGTGTGACGTCTTCAACTATGCGAACTTTAGACGGCTGCCATCACTGTACCCACAACAGCCCCTGCTCGCAAAGTTGAAAACGGCATGCTAGTTGGAGTGTTTCCGATTTTATATTCTGCCCGCGGGCCATATACATATAGTTGGCTGTGGATTTAACTTAGGGATTCACCCTACCTATGAAGTTCAAAACGACTGTCAATTTTTTTTTTTTTAATGAGAAAGTAGTTTTATTAGCCTGGTGTATTACCGATAACGTCACTCACACAAATGTGCCTGTGGTCTTTGAAAAATATAGGCAATAACACAATGCTCTCTAATATAAATCTTAAGACTTTGAAGGAATATATTTATTTTTCATTGAGCAATGTAATTATGAAGTAAATAATGTATAGTTATTATTTCAAAGATAAACATGATGATACATGTTCGTTTCCTTTACGTTTAGCTAAATCTTATTTATCAACATAACTTCGGTATAGTTGTTGGAGATTGCTGAAGACTGTCTAGGCAAAAATTCGACTCATTTATGTATGGAAGGCCTCGGTATCACTGCAAACGAATTAAAATCCATAATTGCTCAACCAACCGCCCGTGCCAGTGGAATCATCGCAATTAATATCTCATCTCCCAAACAAAGAAAGGTATCTGCAGTTCCCATCATAGCAGTCTCAGCACACGCCAAAATACATAAGGCGAACCCGCAGAGAAAGTGAAGACAGCCATCTCTTCCCCGTCATACGATATCATCATTCATCGTAAGCACTCGGTGTATCGAAACATGATCAAAACGGATGAAACACACAGCTTACGGTGTGCACAGAGCACTTAACTCAATAGCTCCGGCAGCAAGCCGGACTTGTATTATGAGGAAAGTGCAACAAGGAACATTTTTCAGACACAGCATTTAACGGTTCCTGCCGTCTATACGCCATATTGACCGGAAGTTCACACACACACACACACACACACACACACACACACACACACACACACACACACACATAACATTAATCATTATGTCATGTTTCTCTAGCTGTATTGATGGGTGACTGTGAGCGTTATCAATGAAAGTTTATTTCAGAACAAATACTGTGTTAATGTTCTCATAATCATCAGTATGGTCATAGGTAGGTAACATCTGCAGACAAAGACGTCCTCCTTACAGCCAGTCTGCATGTGATTTGGTTTCCAGCCACGTTGCCGCACTCAGTGATTGTTTCAGCCTGTCATGTATTTTTGAAAGGGCCGCGATTGCGCAGTGGTTAGTGAACTGGACTAGTACGAACAAAAGGTCGGGTTCGATCCTCATCTACAGCTTCAGGTCCATCCAGCCTTATTTTCCACCTAATATTTTACTGGGAACGTTAATCGTCACGGACGTAATACCGACCACATTACCCGAAAAATAATGTGCTGAAGGTCTATGAAAATAACGGGCACTAACACCATACTCTCTATACGTCACGTGGCGTGACGGAGCTTTTAACTTTTTTTTCACTATGTGTCTTTGGTGTATTGGTCCCATCCCCGTCTGTGATGTATTGGTCCCATCCCTGTCTTTGATGTATTGGTCCCATCCCCGTCTTTGATGTATTGGTCCCATCCCCGTCTTTGATGTATTGGTCCCATCCCTGTCTTTGATGTATTGGTCCCTTCCCCGTCTTTGATGTATTGGTCCCATCCCCGTCTTTGATGTCGCTTTAAGAAACTATATCCTGCATTAATGTTCTTCCAACGTCGTTATTGCATTTTATGAGGCCAAAATATGTCAGTTTTGTTTAGCTGACGTCACTAATCAGCTTTCATTTTTTTTCAGTTCCCTTACAATATTTTTGTTGGTTCTTTTTTTTTCTGTCCATAATTTTGACAGATTTCTATGCAGAATTTCATCTTACGAACATCTCAACAACATTCGTCTCACTGACTTCTCAACAACGCTTCATTTCACGGACATCTCAACGACATTCATCTCGCAGATATTTCAACAACACTTCATTTCACAGACATCTCAACGACATTCATCCCGCAGATATTTCAACAACACTTCATTTCACAGACATCTCAACGACATTTATCTCGCAAATATTTCAACAACACTTCATTTCACAGACATCTCAACGACATTTATCTCGCAGATATTTCAACAACACTTCATTTCACGGACATCTCAACGACATTCATCTCACAGACATTTCAACAACACTTCATTTCACAGACATCTCAACGACATTTATCTCGCAGATATTTCAACAACACTTCATTTCACGGACATCTCAACAACATTTCGCCTCACTGATATCTCAACGATATTTCACTGATATCTCAACGACATTTCACTGATATCTCAGCGACATTCATCTCACAGACATTTCAACAACACTTCATTTCACAGACATCTCAACGACATTTCGCCTCACTGATATCTCAACGATATTTCACTGATATCTCAACGATATTTCACTGATATCTCAACGATATTTCGCCTCACTGATATCTCAACGATATTTCACTGATATCTCAACGATATGTCACTGATATCTCAACGACATTTCGTCTCACTGATATCTCAACGATATTTCACTGATATATCAACAACATTTCGCCTCACTGATATCTCAACGATATTTCGCCTCACTGATATCTCAACGACATTTCATCTCAGATAATGACATTTTCTCAACAGCTACCAGAATTTGTGCCTGAGTCCTTGAGTTGCCCTGAGAAATATGGAGTTCTTGTGCAGCACTCCCAACCCCTGCCCCTAAACCCCCTTGATAATACAATTCCCTAATTCAAACAAGTTGTCATCGCGTTCCGTCTCCGCAACAAAGGTTGGCTACCATGGATCGCCATTCCACTCTGCTTCTTGCTTTGATGGTGCAGGTTGTCATAGAATGACTTGTCCATCTTTTGATGTTACTCGTCCATGTTAGATGGTGGTCTGCCTCTGCCTCTTTTACCCTGTATTTTCCCTTCCAGGATTACTTTTAGTAGGCTGTTGTATCTTTTAACATGGCCAAAATAATCGCATTTGTCTTGTTTGAATTGTGTTTAGTAGTTCTCTTTTCATTTTTAGTTGTTTTAAGACTTCATCGTTTGTTTTCTTTTCCTTCCATCCAATTCTACCTATTCTTCTATATATCCATATTTCAAACGCTTCAATTCTCTGTTCTGTTTTCTTGTCTAATGTCCATGTTTCTGCACCATATAGAAATGTTGAGAAGATATAACATTTTGCTATTCTTAGTTTTAGCCCTGGTGTTATTTGTTTTGTTGTTAATATGTTCTTGATGACATTAAAATTACTTTTTGCCATTCGTATTCTTTTTTTTTTTATTTCAATTTTACATTTTCCATCACTGATTATAGTATGTCCAAGGTAGTTGTAGTTCTGAACTGTCTCCATGTCTATTCCTTTAATTTTGATATCCACTTGTGGGTTTTGAGTATTTTCTTTGTTTATGCTCATAGATTTAGTCTTTTTGATATTCATATCTAGTCCATATTTTTTGCTTATCATGTTTATTTTAAAAAAAGTTGTAGATGAACTAAATTCCTTGATCCCATAACCCAGGATTAAACTCAAACCATATTAATTGTGAGTTCATCCACTTGTAAAATTGTGTGTGCTTTTTTTGTTTTTAATGTAGCTTCTCTAATGGTTATTAAGCACTGTTGCGTTATTATTTATGCTCTTTTTCTAGTCATTTTTAATGAGAGTCATCACTAAGAGCTGGGTATGACCATTCGTTGACTGCGCAAGTGCTATCTTCCAATTGTTTTACAAACAATAAAATGAGGTGATAGTACCAGCAAATAAACGCGATGCGGAGGCTGAACGGATCCCGAAATCGATTGCTGGAGGCAGGGCTTAATCAAAAGATCAATAAAGAGGTGGGGCTTAACCACCAAGTTATTTCTCTCAAAGCCGTTGAATGGTGGTTGTCATGGACTGTAGCTGATCGTTTTTACCTCTCGGCGTTTGCGAGACAAATATAGGCCGATCGTAATCCTCAATCTAGCGAAGTAAAAACATAACGATATGTAACTCAAAGAATACAAGTTTACAATATGACCTTATTATTGTATTGTTGGCATTAATTCCACATTGTATAGTTTGCTTAAGTGTACGATTTTTTTTCCTTACCGCTGGTATTCTATTGAATCTTGGTCATCAAACAACATACTATTCTTGTGTTTATATTTTGTAGGCCATAGCGAAGTGGGTTTACAGAATAATGTTGAGAATGCCAAAAACAGCTTAAAAAGCAATTGTGATGTATAAAAAGAGGTGGAGGCCAAAAAGAGAGCTATTGACGTCATCAAAAGAAAACCATCATCATTGTTGTTTTTGTTCATGTAATAGGGATAGGGTAGTTGGAAAACATTATGATAGCTGGGGAGGGATGAAGAGAGGAACAGGAAAGAGTGAGAGAAAACATGCCAGAAAGCAAAATCTTGGCAAACTAGAAATTCAAAGAACAATTGATAAACATGTAAGATTGTAAGGAGAGAAAACTCTGCAGATACGATCTTCACCACTCGCTAACTAATAATGATGGGAGGTTCTAAAATAGGCACCTCTTCAGGTTACGAACAAAGCAACATGTGGATGCTACCGTTACTAAAATAAAACATGAAATACAAATACTGAAAACTAAGTTACATTTTACAAATGAAAACACAGCAGACAGATATGTGATGTGACTACCGGGGCTACTGTCATGTATGAAACACAGCAGACAGATATGTGTTGTGACACCGGGGTTATTGCCATGTATAAAATACAGCAGACAGACATGTGTTGTGACACCGGGGTTATTGCCATGTATAAAATACAGCAGACAGATATGTGTTGTGACACCTGGGTTATTGCCATGTATAAAATACAGCAGACAGATATGTGTTGTGACACCGGGGTTATTGATGTATAAAATACAGCAGACAGATATGTGTTGTGACACCGGGGTTATTGCCAAGTATAAAATACAGCAGACAGATATGTGTTGTGACACCGTGGTTATTGCCATGTATAAAACACAGCAGATAGATATGTGTTGTGACACCGTGGTTATTGCCATGCATAAAATACAGCAGACAGATATGTGTTGTGACACCGGGGTTATTGCCATGTATAAAACACAGCAGACAAATATGTGTTGTGACACCGGGGTTATTGTCATGTATAAAACACAGCAGACAGATATGTGTTGTGCCCACCGTGGTTATTGCCATGTATAAAACACAGCAGACAGATATGTGTTGTGGTCACCGTGGTTATTGTCGTGTATAAAACACAGCAGACAGATATGTGTTGTGACCACCGTGGTTATTGCTATGTATAAAACACAGCAGACAGATATGTGTTGTGACCACCGTGGTTATTGCCATGTATAAAACACAGCAGACAGATATGTGTTGTGACCACCGTGGTTATTGCCATGTATAAAACACAGCAGACAGATATGTGTTGTGACCACCGTGGTTATTGCCATGCATAAAACACAGCAGACAGATATGTGTTGTGACACCTGGGTTATTGCCATGTATAAAATACAGCAGACAGATATGTGTTGTTACACCGGGGTTATTGTCATGTATAAAACACAGCAGACAGATATGTGTTGTGACACCGGGGTTATTGCCATGTATAAAACACAGCAGACAGATATGTGTTGTGACCCCCGTGGTTATTGCCATGTATAAAACACAGCAGACAGATATGTGTTGTGACCACCGGGGTTATTGTCATGTATAAAACACAGCAGACAGATATGTGTTGTGACCACGTGATTATTGTCATGTATAAAACACAGCAGACAGATATGTGTTGTTACACCGGGGTTATTGTCATGTATAAAACACAGCAGACAGATATGTGTTGTTACACCGGGGTTATTGTCATGTATAAAACACAACACAGTTGTAGATAAAATGTTCAAGAAGTGTCTAAATGTCTGAAGAGACAAAGCGATTGCTTGTGTACCTTTAACATCAAGACAGACAACTAGTATTATTTGTTTTCCATTTTTCCAATGTATCTCACGTACCCTAGGGACCCATAATAGAGCTGTAATTAGTGAAGCGGCCTACTGAAGATAAGAGGTTGGGTTCGATTCTTATCGACTTCTTTCACCAAGCTTGAAATTGGAGACTAATTTTTTTTTTTTCTGGGAAAGAAAGACAGCAATGGTGTAATGCTATATTATTACCCAAAAAAAACCTCTGCCGACGTTTATGAGAAAACATGAATACAAACACTATATTCCCAAGATAGGCCATTGGGCACGACGGTATTCCTTCTTTTCTTCGCACACCCAATCCTCTCCCAACATCCACTAGAAGTACAAATTTAAATTCAAAGTCCCATTAATACAATGCTTGTAAATGAGAACTTGTGTAGTTTTATTATAATAGGCAATTCATCATTATCGAGTATCGCGCCTGCTGGCGTAGGTGATCATGTCTCTCCACAACTTTCGATCTCGACAGTCATTTATCATTTCTACTGTTGACTTTCTTCCAAGCCATTCGCTTAAGCTGTCTGGTATCGTTTCTCTTTGCTTCCCTCTATCTCTTGGTTCCAGTTGTAACAATATATTCCAGCTGTTCTCTTTTCACTACATGACCAAAAAATGATGATTGTTTCTTCCTAATATTGAAAATTAGCTGTCTTTTTGCTTTGGCCTCTTTCAGAACGTTTACATTACTCTTTTTAGCTGTTTATGGCATTCCCAACAATCTTCTGTAAAACTACATTTCTACAGCCTCCAGTTATCTTCTTGTATGTTGTCTTATTGTCCACGATTCACATCTATATGTTACGACTGGTTCTACAAAAAATTTAAGAACTCTTTTTCTTGTTTCTATTGTCAAAAGTGGATTGCACAGTATCTTCATCATTTTTATTTATTTGGAAAGCTGCTTTTGCCTGAGCTTTTCTGCATCTCGCCTCTGTTGTACATCTACCATCTGAGGTTAAATAAGTAATTAGCAGCTGCCAATTACATTCGTTACAGTTTTCAGTTTGTGAAGGATACAAAAGTCTTAGCGTTATCCAGACCTATTTTACTGTCCTTGTGCACATAACATTAACCACTCAGTCCGGCAGTGTCATTGAGTACTCGAACTTTTCCCGGTCGAAAATCTCACCATAGTGCACAAACTCCGTAGCACTGATGACAATCCAAGAGACAAGTAAAAAATAAAGTGTGTTAAATTAATGTCAAGGATGTTAGGAATTTTGTTTATGCCCGGGCAGTGATGTATAGCTTCCTATTATCCAACATCTATTCGTTCTTATAACTGCTCAACGTAAACATGGGTCCTCAATTTTATTCTCCCTCTCCGTTGAGACTAGGCGCTCAGTCTGACCTACTCTGAAGTCTGGAGATCATTGAATAGAGACTCGATTGCCCGATTCAAGCCACGTACCTTTGAATGTGACACGATCACCTAAGCATCAACGCTACATGGACTTTCAAAGTAACAATTATATCAATTGTACAAAGGGAATAAACGGAACATTACGATGACTATGTTTGTTGTGTAGACTTGATTATAATTGTGATAGTAAAGGACAAGGGTTGAAGTAATTGATTGGTTGTTCTTCAGCGTTCAGGCCTTGTCATCATGCCAACTTGACTCTTTGTCCTGTTCATAATGTAAGGGTAAGGACTTCATCATGACACATGTGAACAGGTCACATTTATAAATTCTCGCATGTGCGTATGTGTCTTGATTATTCCCCTACTACTCAATCACATAAAATTGTCAAAATTAGTACCAATTCCTTATTTGTGCTAGGAATTCAATTATTTTATGAAAGCACGCATTAGCAGGAAAGAAACAAATGTTGGAATGCTCCTACAAAAAATAGACATGAATCGTTAGACCGATTCCTAGCGGTACATAAAGCAGAGCATGGTCAGAAAGCTATCAGTGACTAGTGACACATAAAATAAACATACAATGGTATGGAGCAGTTAAACTAATAGAAAGACAAGACAAACTACAACGTTTCGGTAAATTCTTCATCAGGTATAACAAACAAACTATACACATAAGGCAAGTAACTGAGAGAGATGACAAGGAAACAACAATAAGTTGCTGCAGTATATAAATGACAGACTATTGAAACACACTTGCTCATAATTAGTGAACCAAAGTTGATCAAGATCCTACTCCACCTCCCAGTGGTAGCCATAGAAACAGAGAAACTAGTCTGGCCCAGTGGGTAGAGTTTCAAGAAGGAAGGCAAAACTCAAAATTATCTTAATTGGATTTAGCTATTAAGTGGGCGTAGGTATGTTGTGTTGTTAAAGACAAAGTCAAGATATCTCCAGCTTTCTGCCCGATGCATTCGTTTTCGGCATGAGCAGAATTTTTTGCCTAACAGTTTAAGCCATTGTTGGCCTACTCCTTTGGACTTGTATCTACCTGCTTTTCGCCGTTATCAGAGACAGTTGGACATTAGCTCTCACTACCTAGAGAGTGATAGACATGGGATCCTACTACACAGAGAGGGATAGACATCGGATCTCACTATCCGGAGAGGGCTATACATCAGATCCTACTACACAGAGTATGTTAGACATAGGATCTCACTACCTAGAGAGAGTTAGACATCGCGTCTCACTACCCAGAGAGAGTTAGACATCGCATCTCACTACCCAGAGAGAGTTAGACATCGCATCTCACTACCCAGAGAGGTAGACATCGCATCTCACTACCTAGAGTTATACATCGCATCTCACTACCTAGAGTTAGACATCGCATCTCACTACCTAGAGTTATACATTGCATCTCACTACCTAGAGTTAGACATCGCATCTCACTACCTAGAGTTAGACATCGCATCTCACTACCTAGAGTTAGACATCGCATCTCACTACCTAGAGTTAGACATCGCATCTCACTACCTAGAGTTAGACATCGCATCTCACTACCTAGAGTTAGACATCGCATCTCACTACCCAGATAACAGGAGAGGAATAAGCCAAAAAGAAACCTCAGATTCAAAGTAACAAATTCCCACCGCCTGTTGTAGGATTGGAACATGGAACCTTCCTGTCCAGAGCTCGACATCTTACCTCTAGACCACCCTCTTGGTGTGTTGACTGAAAGGCGCAGATGTGCAACATATTTTAAACCATGACACGCGCAAGCACATAAATTTAACATTTGTTTATTTACCCTTTGCCAAAAATGGAATAATCATAAAGTGAACGCAGAAGAAAAAGAGCAATGAAAAGACTACAAAGCTTCAATGACAAAGCTCAGACTACAACCTCAAACTCACAAATCGGCAACACTTGTAGTCAATCCAATGTGTTCGTTGAAAACTAATGGGCCGGACCGATAGATAGATAACGATGATACATTAGTGCGCATTGGACGAACATTCTCAACAGTGAACATCTGCATAAGTCTGAGCTACACGCCATAATCATGAACTGTGAATTATACCCCCCTCGAGACAGATCGTCCGATACCATAAAACTTTCAACTCAATGTCTTCGAGCAATGCAAACACCATCACTATCGCTTTACTATATGTTTTCTATAGCTGCCTCCTGGGGTTAATATAAATATGTAAAGGATTGGCAAAATTGTATTTACAACCAAGTTTTCAGATCGATTTGTAGGTAACACGAAATATAATGTATATAAGCCAGCAGTTCTCAAACTTTTGTTTCCGGGTTTCTGCCTTTTTGGCGTTATAAATTCATTGTAATTTATGTTGTAAATTCATTATACCTGATATAAATTCATTATAATTGATGTTATAAATTCATTTTATCTGTTGATATAAATTCATTGTAACTGATGTTATAATAAATTCATTATATCTGATGTTATAAATTCATTGTAATTGATGTTATAAATTCATTGATCCGTCTTATTAATTCAGAATTTACCTCAATGCTCTCTTGGTTTAATAAAAAAAGAACGGATTCCTAATTTAAAAAAAAAACACTCACATCGTCACATTCACTGTAATGTACTCAAAGAGTGTTATTCAGAATTTATATTAATGGTCCACATCTATCTATCTAATCTATCTATCTATCTATCTATCTATCTATCTATCTATCTATCTATCTATCTATCTATCTATCTATCTATCTATCTATCTATCTATCTATCTATCTATCTATCTATCTATCTATCTATCTATCTATCTATCTATCTATCTATCTATCTATCTATCTATCTATCTATCTATCTATCTATCTATCTATCTATCTATCTATCTATCTATCTATCTATCTGTCTGTCTGTCTGTCTGTCTGTCTGTCTGTCTGTCTGTCTGTCTGTCTGTCTGTCTGTCTGTCTGTCTGTCTGTCTGTCTATCTATCTATCTATCTATCCATCCATCTATCTATCTACTTATCTTCTTTAACACGGGCTTCCATAATAAGATTATTAACCTGATTTGTTGTTGCGTCTGAGGTCCTTGCATCAAATATAATGAGAAAAATATACATGCACGAATTTATCTGTTCTAAATCTGGCTTGCATAACGTAGATAAGCTATTTGATATTTTCATAAATCTACAGTTTCAACTTCCTGCTCAGACGTGATAGCAAAGATGACAATTTGACATAAATAAATGATAAAATATACCAACTTGTCAGAACTCTTTGAAAGCTAATACATCTCAAAAATTGTCCTCTTGCTATGAGTAGTAAGAAAACAGTGTTGGAAAGAATTGACACCTGATATCTTGATGATACTAGAACAATAATTGGTTATCAGGATGTTTCTCGTCCTTTGTATATTACCCGATGACTGCTTGAAGCAAAGTATAATTTTTAAAATTACTTCAGAGATTGAACATTTGCTGCGTTTAGGCTACAATGTAAATTATTGGTGGTTTTAAAAAAATCCCAGCTAACACCCAGGAACGTAGTGATAAATAAAATGTTTTTAAAAAGTATACACATTTGTCTGTATTAAGAGTAAATAGGTAGATATGCAAGCCCATAAATAAACATAAAACATTAGTGAGACGGAGTGTGTTCTATCCAATTGTGTACAATGTCCTGGGAATAGGCAAAATAGTATGAATAAGTCTCGTGGTTATTCTACGTCATAAGCGTGTGGAGGAAGGTTACACTGGTAGCTAAGTCTTTTGATATATTTTCTTCTTTATGCAAACTACTTTTAGTTACTCTCTATAATAAGTAGAGATGAACACTACGACCTTTATGGGACGTCTCTTGCATCGCTGGAATGATCAAGATCAGGAAGATTCTAGATCTGTATTCTAGATCTCTCATTTATTAAGTGCCGTCTTCACATTGAAGGTTGGCTACCATGAAGCGTCATTTTACTCTGTCTCTTGTCTTGACGGTGCATGATGTCCTAGGTTCACCTCCCATCTTTTGATGTTATCTGTCCATTTTAAAGATCTAAGAATAACAAAGAAAATGTACTGGCAACAAATAGCGGCCATAAGAACTGGAAATCAGTATGGAATGTTTCAACAAATAAAACAATATATTACGCAAAGTTGTGTGATGTCACCAGATTTGTTTATGGTGAGATTATTTTAAGATCCATAAGGGGCATGCCTGGAATAACAATCGGAGGCCATAATGTAAATAATCTATGGTATGCTGATGATACAGTCTTAATCGATAAGAGTTATTGAGTTATTTGCGGGTCATCATCATTGCACTCTGAACATGTCCATATGTGCTCAGATCCCCTCCTCAGCAATTCCCTCAGTGTCCAGCGACTGACGACTCCAGTTCTATGTTGGTTAATAAGTCTTCTTTCACGGCCACTAAGTTTCTCATTTCTGGCTGTGCCCATCTTAACTCCCATTTCCATCATCCGAAGAAGTGACGTGAATCTGTGTTTGTCGAAGTCCTGTGCTCTTCCCACATCTCGGAGGGCATTGATGATGCTCGCCCGATCCATTGGCTGCCCGTCCTCAGCGGCAGCGCAGCTAGCCAACCTGTCCGCTCTTTCATTTCCCCGTACTCCCGCATATCCAGGGACAAAGACAAAGGTGACCTTACGTATTTTGGATTTCTGCAACGACTCTACCCATTGCATGCGTACAGAGCCCGCCTCTACTTTTTTTATCATGCTCATCGAATCACTCAGTATACATGCGTGGGTGTAGTCTTGTGACTCTAACCATTTGAATGCCTTGGTCACTGCCATCGCCTCCATTGTCATGCTACTCGTGGTCATGACGTATGCACCACTGTCTTCTTTGACTATTCTGCCTGCCGAGTGTGCTGTAAATGCTCATGCACTTCTTTGGTGTCGTGTTACAGATCCGTCTGTATAGATGACTGCATATTTCTCATCGGTGTTATCGCAGATGAGACCGTTGACCTCAGCATTAACCACGACCGGGTTCTGTTTCCTTACTTTTCCTGTCAAGCGTGACAATGCACGAGAAAGTCCCCTTGAAAGAGGTAGGCACCGGTATCCACTCCTCACCAACGCTGATATTGGTAAGCCCACAGACCTGTTTGATGACATCTTCTGCTCGGCCCACCCATGATTTGCCTCTTTTTAGCCTGGCGCCTTTCCCTGTGTTGAGCACGTGTTGCAATGGATGCTCTTTATCTGTACTAATCTTCAGGTATGCTCATGCTCTCCAGATCTTTATTCTGTCATCCATGGCTGGAAAGTCAAAAAGATACCTCATTGCTACACACGGAGTGTCCCTTGTACATCCCAAGATAATGCGCATGGCTTCATTTTGTATTTTCTCCAGCCTATCAATTTGAGTCGACAGTAAGAATTGCCAGGGCATACTCGATTGGTGCGAGGACTAATCCCTGGAACAGAAAAGTAAGTAGCCTCTGCTCGATGTTGACAGCTGCCATGACCTTCAAGGCGGCTAATCCTGTGTGGGATTTTGTTATCACATGGTCGACGTGGTCCCGAAAACACAGGCTGCGATCAAACTTAACTCCGAGGTATGTCATCAACTTGTCCCTGGTCACCTCATCAGCTCCCATTCGTACTACCGATGTGGTCGTATTAACGATATGATTGTTAAGGGAGAACAATGAAACTGATGCTTTATTAGGATTAACCAAGGCACATGAAACCCCACACCAGGAAGAAATACGATCGAATTCGTCTTGCATTGTGGAGGCGATTCCCCGTCTGTCTCTTCCCTGTCGATATACCAGAATATCATCAGCAAAAGTCATAGTTCCAAGGGCCGACCACGAATAAGATGGAGAAACACTAGGAAACATAACAGCAGCAGAGGCGAATAGAAGAGCAAAAGACCGCAAATTATATCTCCCATCGACGCTGAAAGGCAAATGAGGAAGGAAAGAAGAAGTAGTAGTAGTTTTATTTCTGATGATATTTGCTTTTAATGTGAGCATATTTTCCATGTTGTTCGTTTCTGCCATTTCTATTCTTTTGTTTATTTCTGTCTTACATGCACCACCATTTGGCTGACTGGTTAGTCTCGAGGCAAGACGCCGGTCTCGGGACAGAGAGGTTGTGAGTTCCAATCCCTGCTGCACTATAGCTCGTTTCAAATCATCTGACAACTTCAAAACGATATTACTCTATAACCGTTTGTTAAAAACTTTTGAAATTTTCCAAATGTTATTAGAATGCAAAAGACCCTTTAAATGTATATTTAACAAATATCTTGCAGCTGCAGTTTTCTTAAAGCGGCGATATTTCTTTGATGTTTGTCAAAATTGTAAATTGTGAAGCCCTAAAGAATAGAAATTACCGTAGTTGCTGGTCTATGATTAATTTTCACTAGGTAAAGGCGTGGCCGTAATGGGGAAATAACTGGATAAAACAAAACACCAGGAGAATTATTGTCTGCTCAGTTCGAGGACGGACGATAATATCAAGGTATACCTGTATGTCCAATTTTCATAGTTGTGTGGTCCTGAAAAGGACCGTTTGTTGAACTAATTTAAGGTAATATAGGGGCCAACATTGTGGGGGCTATATACTTTCATTCTGAATCAGACGAGTCTAAAAGATTAATAACTGTTTGGGGTTGAACATTCCACAAACCATAATTTTTCCAATATTCCTCTTCCTGTTTTAAGACGTGGTCTTCACATTTAGCCCAATAATCTTTGTCTATATTTAATAAAGCGAGATTAGCAAGAGTCTTTACATCGCATATTTTGAATGTTGTATTTTCATCTGCCACTTGTCCTTTTAATTTTGCCCAGATTAGTTCTATTGGATTTAAATGAGCATGGTAAGGTGGCAGCCTCAAACTTATATGACCGTGCTCTTGGATAATCTTATCTATTTGAAAAATCTTTGTCCTCTGTTTTTGCTTTATTAGAGATAGTAATTCAGGTTTTAAGTACATGTTATTAAATTGTATGTGCTCCTTTGTGAGCCATATCTTAATAGCATCTTTTGTACTGGATGACGTCGGGACTTTATCTTCAAGTGCAACAATGTTGTGGTACGCTGCATTGTCCATTATTAGGCAAGATGGTCGATCTAGTGATGGGAGAACAGAATTTTCAATCCAATGTCTAAATATGTGACCATTCATCTCAGAGTGATAATCCCGATTGTCTATGGATTTTGAAAGAAAAATTAGCTCTGCATTCTGTATTAGTCCATGTTGTCGACTACCTGCATGAGCAATTATCAAGCGCTGTCCTTTGCTGCTAGGTATTAATCTCTTAATTTTTCCATCTGATGACTGCCATTCCCTTTGGTTAGTGTGGTGAGCATTGATCCATGTTTCATCCAAGTACACAATATCATAACCAAGCTTGCGCACCTCTTTTACTTCACGTAAGTACTTGCTTCTCATGACCACTATATGTGGCTTCTCACAGATGATGTTTCGTCCATTGGAATACTTTCTGAATGTAAAGCCTGCAGCTCTCACATTCCTCCATTATGTAGACTTTGATATTTCAATACTGTTGTTCTTTTTCAGCGATACTTTTAATTTTCTTATTGTAACAGTTGCATTCATACCCAACATTTTGTGAATTTCACTTCTAATAAGTTCACTGTCGAAATTATCCAACATTTTTGCTCTTCCTTGTGATTTTGTATATTTTGAACATTGACGGTCACGTGCTTGAATCCAGCGATTAAATGACCGTTTAGATAAATCCAAAATGTGTCTTGTCCTATTCTCAGGGTTTTCTAAAGAATGAAATAATCTTCCTCGTTTAGCCTCTTTGCAAAAATAGTCATACATTTTTATTGCGATGTTTTGTAAACTGCAGAATTTCATTTTAAGACTCATGATAAAAATTATTGTTCCACGTCTACACCTATGAATGAACGGAAATGGAACACACAATTTGTCGTGTTTTTTACAAGTGTCTAATTGTGTCAAACACACCACGTGGAAAGCGGGGAAAGCGTGCAATATACGTCAATTCTAACGTGTATGGATTTGTACTCGCTATTTTTAGTTTAAAATACTGTAAACATTAAGTTTTGACTACATCAATGGGTCGTTATAAATTTATATAAATCAAATAAGCAACAATAATAACCAAATGTTTTTTTTTTTATGAAATTAATTCCCTGTTGGGTTCTAATCATTATAACTTTACATGCAAATTTTGAAAAAATTACAAAAAGAGATTAAAAAGCTATCGATTTTAAAAGTTGGGCACATGATTTGAAACGAGCTATAGTTTTGGTTTTTATTTGCGATTTCTCTCTGCGGCGACCACCCCTGGTCTCACCAGTGAGATCCGGCTTGAAATGTCAATTACGCATCGACGGTAAAATATGAGTACCTTCGAAGACAGTTTTGTTGTTCTCCGTGTTTCACATCCATATAATAGGACCGACTTAACATTGGAGTTGAAAATTTTTATTTTTGTATTTAACCTAATTTCTTTGGATTTCCATATATTTCCCAGTGCAACGAAAGCTCCTCTTGCTTTTGATATCCTTATTTTGGTATCATGATATGTTCCTCAATAAGTGAGTGAAAATGTAGACTTGTGGAAGGAAAGGGCACCAATAATGCAATATACGTCTTAAGAACATTCATAGAAAGATATATAGAGGTAAAGAAAGATCTATATATGTGCTTTATAGACTACACAAAAGCATATAACAAAGTAATTATGTGGAAATAATCAATATGCTGGAGAAATTAAACATTGATGGCAAGGATCTGCGAATCATTAAAAACGTGTACTGGCAACAAACAGCAGCTATACGAATTAGCAATCAAACAGGACAATTCCAATATATAAAACAAAGAGTCAGACAAAGCTGCGTTCTGCCGCCGGATTTGTTTTCACTTTACAGCGAACATATTATGAGGTAACAGTAGACAAAAAAGGAATTGAAGTCAACGGTCACAACATAAATAATTTGCGATATGCGGATGACACAGTCTTAAAAGCAGAGACAGAGAATGAACTACAAGAAATGATAGACATAATAGTAAAAGGAAGCAACAAAAAAGGTCTCAGTCTGAATAGTAAGAAAACAGAAGTAATGGTCATATTAAAGAAACAATCATCACCATCACGCAGCATAAAAATAAACAGAACAAATCTGAAACAAGTGCAACGCTTCATATACTTGGGCACAATAATTACATCAGATGGAAGATGCACCACGGAAACAAAAAGCAGAATAGCTCGGGCCAAAATAGCTTTTCAGAAAATGAAAAATATCTTACGCAACAAATCTATGTCAATAGAAGTGAGAAAGAGAGTTCATCGGTTTTTTTCTGACCTATGGAAGCGAATCATGGACGTTAGACAAGCCAATGTAAAGACGATTAGAGGCCACAGAGATGGGATTTCTCAGAAGAATGTTGAAAGTTCCCTGGACAGCTAAAAAGATCAATGAAGAAATTCTCAAAGAGGCACAAATACGAGCACAAAAAAACATCAGAAAGAAACAATCAACATTTTTCGGGCACATCATGAGAAGAGGAAAGTTGGAATACTTGGTTACAACTGGCAAAATAATAGGAAAGCGAGATCGCGGACGACAAAGAGAGAAAATACCGAATAGCTTGGTGTCATGGCATGGAAAACAGTCAACAACAGAACTGATACGATGTACTGTAGATGGAAGATTGTGGAAGGACATGATTGCCTACGCCAACCGTTATAGCACATGATGATGTTGATGATTTCTTTAGTATATATAGTTATTTATTATTTATTAAATATTATATATATATTTATTATTCATTTTTAAAATATTTATTATAGTTTATGTTATCATCATCATCATTGAGTGCCGTCTCCGCAACGAAGGTTGGCTACCATGGAGCGCCATTTTGCTCTATCTCTTGCTTTGATGGTGCAGGTTGTCATCGGTTGATTTGTCCATCTTTTGATGTTACTCGTCCATGTTAATCTTGGTCTGCCTCTGCCTCTTTTACCTTGTATTTTCCCCTCCAGGATCACTTTTAGTAGGCTGTTGTGTCTTTTAACATGGCCTAAGAATCGCATTTGTCTTGTTCTAATTGTGTTCAGAAGTTCTCTTTTCATTTTTAGTTGTTTTAAGACTTTGTCATTTGTTTTCTTTTCCTTCCATCCAATTCTACCTATTCTTCTATATATCCACATTTCAAAGGCTTCAATTCTCTGTTCTATTTTCTTGTCTAATGTCCATGTTTCAGCACCATATAGGAATATTGAGAAGATGTAACATTTTGCTATTCTTAGTTTTAGCTCTGGTGTTATTTGTTTTGATGTTAGTATGTCCTTCATGACATTAAAATTACTTTTTGCCATTCCTATTCTTATGTTATAAAAATTGCATTTATATATTATACATATAAATTAAATACATATATATGTATGTATATAGACTGCACTAAACCATTGAAATGGAGCATGTTAGAAATGTGCATTATAAGCAGCGAATTGTGATAGAATTTCTCGTTTTAAAGAACGGTTTTGAACTTTAACAAGCGCCTATGTGATAATAAAAGAACCGGAAAGCGAAGATACGGAGCATCTTGATCGGTAGTGCAGTGGACGACCTGCAGTATATGCTATATATATATATAAGGGTACTCTATAAAGAAAAAACCAGATTTGTTTTTGTCTTCATTGAACACGTCAATATAACCGAACTATTAAAATCACATGTGATTAAGAAACAAACAATCCCTCAGATCACTTACTTCTGTGGTGTAGTATTTAGCGCTCTGACTTGGCGGTATGGTGGGCACAAACTCACCACCAAACTAACCCTCTTCTCTCGGCGCAGCTGAAGCAAAGAAGTGGTACGTGACTCACTGAGAAGCGAAACGTAATGACATTGAGGAAGGGCAATGCGTCTTCTAGACTTCCAAATATGTTCGATGATGCTGAATATTTTACTCCCCTATTGTGATTTACGGATATAATTTACAAATCACTTTTAATCAATTCCAAGCAATAGTTTGTGAGTAGATTGTCGATACCTCATGGGCAATTAAACCATTTTCTTCTTCTTTCCTTTTTCATTTGCCTTTCAGCGTCGAAGGGAGATATGATTTATTGTCTTTTGCTCGTCTATTCGCCTCTGCCGCTGTTATGTTTCTTAGTGTTTCTAAAATTCCATCAATCATCTTATTCGTGGTCGGTCCATGGATCTGGTGTTCTCGCAACGTTTACTGAAGGCTCGTTGTGTTGCGCTTTGATCTTTCTGTCTTGTCACGTGCCCAGACTATTTTATATGTTGTTTCTTTATATATTATACGGTGGGGTTATTCCAAGCTTTTTTCTGAGTTCTTCATTTCTGATCTTATCTCTCAGGCTGTTTCCTGTCATTTGTGTAACGCATTTCATCTCTTTAGATGTTATTTTTCATGCATCGTGATTCTATCTCTGCTGTTTGTGAATTGTCGTTTGTAATTAGACTTTCTATGTATTTAAATTCCTCTACTTATTTTAGTTGTCAGCCGTGTATCGTTATACACAATGATATTCTGTTGTACTTTTTTTTACGATATTCATGACTTCTGTTTTGTTGATGTTGATTTTCATGTTGTATTTTGTGCCTGTGTTGTTGAGTTAATTAAAGGTCTTCTATTTGTCCATGAATTAGTGGCTGATGGTCTGGAAATAGAAGCTCGTTGATCTCCTCTGTCTCTGATGGGTTGGCTAACTTGCCTACATAGTCCATGTATGTAATAAACAGTAGAGGGTATAATACACACCCCTGTTTTACACCTGATCTAACTTCGAAGTGGTCTGTGTAGCCTGCTGCTGTTCTGACTGTGCAGCTGCTGTTGATGTAGAGACGCTTAATTAGGTTGGTTAGGTGTTGGCTTGCTCCGTATGTTGTTAGTATTTCCCACAGTTGTTCTCTATTTATTCGGTCGAATGCTTTTTCTAGTCAATGAAAGCTATGTACAAATTAGTCAGTCATCAAAAGGAAATATACGCAAGAAAACTGAAGCAAGTGTAAAATGTGAACCGCCGTAAAAAATAAAGCAGGAAAATATAGGGTATTTACTTAGAATTATTCTTTCTTTCTTACTTCACTTCCTCTTGTACCAAGTTGGGTGCGAGGGCGATATAAGATTCTGGTTCTCGCCCTTCTTGTGGCTTCAATTGTTGTCGATTGATGTTTTAATGCTTCTTTGACGCTGCCGATCTTTGATATGATGGGCCTGCCTATTGCTCTTCTCTCTTCTCCTCTTCTTTTGTATGTGCTTTGCATGTAAAGAATCGCATGACACTCTTTCTAGAAGTGCAAAATATTTTATGTGTTTTTTTTCTGTATGTAGTTTAGGATTGGTTCAATGCCTACTCTTTCTCTTATAATACCATTTCTGTTTCTTTTTTCTGGTTGCTCCAAGAGCTTTCTTCAAACATCTCATTTGTGTGGTAACAAGCAATCTTTTATTTTTAGTCGTGAGTGGCCATGTTTGGCATTGATAGCGCAATGTGGGAATGAGTATACTCTGTATGAGATGTTTCTTGGTGGAGGTAAGGATTGCTATGTATTGTATACAGGCGATGACTGTCCCAATGTTTGTTTTCCTTGCTGCATCGAATGTCTATTTCTATATCGACTTTACCTTCTTAAATAAAATAGATCATGAGATAAGCAAAATGTGCAAAAAGGCAAAAGAAGACTGGCTCAGCCAAAAATGTATAGAAATAGAAACTATGGAAAGCAAACAAGACTTAAGAGGAATGCACACAGAAATAAAGAGAATGACTAAAAAAAATAAAAAAGCCACAGAAGGTGGATGCATTGCAGACAAAAAAAGGAAAAATGCTAACAGACAATAAGGATATTATAAATATATGACAGGAATATATAACAGAACTATTTCAGGATCAAAGGGACAAGAAACCAGTTATAAAATGTACATCAGGCTATAAAATCTTAAAATCTGAGGTGGAAAAAACTATAAAAACAATGAAAAAGGGAAAAGCAGCAGGACCTGACAGCATACAGATAGAGATGATACAGGCACTAGAAGATTTTGGCATCGAAGTGATTACAGACATATGCAACGACATATACCACACAGGACACATACTAAGTGAACTATAAACATCAACTTTCATTGCATTGCCTAAAAAGAATGGTGCAGTTGAACAATAAGCCTAATGAGCGATGTTACAAAAATCTTGCTAAAAGTTATACAAGGAAGGATTCAGAATAAAATCAATACTGAATTAGATGAGCAGCAATTTGGATTTAGGAAAAATAGCGGGACAAAAGAAGCCATATTGTGCATGAGAACATTAATCGAAAAATACACAGAAGTAAACAAACCAATATATGCCTGCTTCATAGACTACACCAATGCTTTTGATAGAGTACACCACAAACAACTTATAGAATGCCTAAAAGAGGTACATCTAGATGACATGGACATACGACTAATATGTAATCTATACTAGGAGCAAACAGCAATAATAAAATATAACAAAGAGAACTCTACACGCATTGATATAAAAAGAGGATTAAGACAGGGATGCATCCTCTCACCAAGCTTGTTCAATCTATACACTGAGCAAATTTTTAAAAACATCATAGAGATGCCAGGCCTACAAATTAATGGAAAGATAATCAATAACCTAAGATATGCTGACGGTACTGTACTGCTAGCAGAAAATCGTAAAGATCTACAACAATTACTTAATGAAATAAACGTGACAAGCAAAACATATGGACTAGATATGAATATCAAAGAGACTAAAACTATGATCATAAACAAAGAAGATATTCAAAACCCTCAAGTGGATATCAAAATAGAAGAAATTGATCTGGAGACAGTTCAGAACTTCAACTACCTTGGACATACTATAACCAGTGATGGAAAATGTACAACTTAAATAAACAAAAGAATAGGAATGGCAAAAAGTAATTTTAATGTCATGAGGAACACACTAACATCAAAACAAATAACACCAGGGCTAAAACTAAGAATATCAAAATGTTGCATCTTCTCAATATTCCTATATGTTGCAGAAACCTGGACATTAGACAAGAAAACAGAACAGAGAATTGAAGCCTTTAAAATGTGGATAAATAGAAGAATAGGTAGAATCGGATGGAAGGAAAAGCAAGCAAATTATGAAGTCTTGAAACTGCTGAAAATGAAAAGAGAACTACTAAGCACAATTCAAACAAGACAAATGCGATTTTTTGCCATGTGTAAAGACACAATAACCTACTAAAAGTAATCCTGTAGGGGAAAATACAAGGTAAAAGAGGCAGAGGCAGACCAAGATTAAAATGGACGAGTAACAAGAGTATGGAGTATCAAGTATCAAGAGATGGACAAATCAGCCTATGGCAACCTGCACCATCAAAGTAAGAGACAGAGCAGAATGGCGTTCCATGGTAGCCAACCTTCGTTGCGGAGAAGGCACTCGATGATGATGATGACCTTCTTAACAGAATGAAACTTCCAGATATTTGAAATCTGTAATTTGTTTGATAACTTGGTGTTCTATAGCAATGTTTAGCTGCTTCTTTTGTCTTCCTACTGATATGATTTCTGTTTTTTATTCTTTTTCGATGCCTGTTTTCATATCATTTATTCACAATGTATAGTCTGTTAAATCTAGTGAATTCCAAACAGACGAAGAGCTAAAGGAAAACATGGTACATAGAGTAATGATCTGTGACTGATTAACAAATTGTTTGAGAAACAAACGTCATACTAAGTACTGATATGTTCAAAAGATAACTAATTTATATGTAAGCTGTTACTATTCATCTCATTTATTATCGCACCCATCATTATCATGTGCCATGTCCATGAACGATATTGACCACGTTTGCAAATCCGAGTGTTACTGTTCTTGTGGAGTGTGAATGATGATGTAGTTGATATCCATGTTTCATCTATAACACATTTCTGACTAATGTTTATCAATATTAAGCCAGGTCGCTGTACTTTCCACGAATGAAATTGCCTTGACCCATTTTAAGAGGCTTGGAAAACCCCGAGGTTTACTAGGTTATGGAAAAACTTTAGCAATTAAACCCTGATCCATCTGGATAGTGAACGAGCGCTCTAATCATCGAACCGCTGCGGCTGTTTAGCATTCTTTTGTAAAACACACTTTTTTCTTGCCGCCATTATTCTATTTGCCGCAAGTGAGTCCATGTTAAATATGATCATTCGATTAATGAAAAATTAAATTAGTATCAGAAACCATTTAAATTAAATTTGTGTCACTTCTACCTTAAAAAAAAGGTTTTTGTGTTAAAAATAACACCAAATTATACTTTATGATTGGTTAGTGAACTGGACTACAAAGGACAAGAGGTAGGGTTTCTATCCCACTGGGAAAGTAAAGCAGCACGGGCGTAATACCGACCACATTACCCAAAAAAACATGTGCCGAAGGTCTGTACAATTTATGGTCACTAACACCATATTCCCTACACGCCACTAGGCGTGACGGGAGCTCTTTACTTTTTTTTTTTTAAACACTTTATGAGACCTAATGATCTTCCCAAAGCAAATCTCGGCTCTGTTGGTAACAAACCTTCGATTTTGTGTTTGCCGGGAGTGGAAAGTGTGACAAGTTAGAACAGTATATGGGTGACTAAATACGCTAGAAATAAAATAAACTTACATTTTAATTAAATCGCGTGGTGGAGAGGCGAGGAGCTGAATGAACCAGATTTCTAGAATAGGCAGACCAATGATAGTTTGATAACCTTGACTCATTCAAGTGACTCTATGCTTCTTTACGTGTCTTTGGCTGGATGCATTTTCACAATAGTAAAATGCTTGCCTTCTATAACAAGGCTGGATTGGCGAGTTTGTGTCAATGCGGCCAGGGCCAGCTGTCGACAGTTTATTCTTCACTGGATCTACACACCAGGGCTCGTGTTGCCAGGACCCGGATTAGCCATATGACCTGTTTGAAGTAGAAGGTGGAGGCGACTATCACTTCGATATGTTATTTTAGTCTCTTTTTTTAAAGCACAGTAAATAAGTAAAATTATGTTTCGTCATGTATTTTCTCGTTAACACAAGATGTACAAGATGCACGGCAACATCCAGACTAAAAGTGGTCAATGACCTAAAGCTGATGTTTGAGTCAGAGTCAGTGAACCAAAACTGGTAAAGATCATTCTCCAACCCACGTTGTGAATCTACAAACATAGTTTATATCCTGTCTGGCCAAGCGTGTATGAATTGAAACTGGAAGGCAACTCGGTATTAAAAAATGTCTTGCTAATGTCGGATGTTTATGATCGAAAAACACAAACTATCGTATTTAGCTGCAGACCACAATGAAACGTATCCACACCAATGTAACATCCTCTATGGCTGGACGGTGAAAGGAACACATTTCGGGAAAATGTGAAAGAGGAAGTTAGCACAATGAATTGGAAAGCGTGAAAGTGGTGGTTAACACAACTAATGCGACAACTAAAAGAATGAGTGGAAGAGGAAGTTAACCCAATAAATGGGTACATGTGGATTTGGAAATTAACACAACTAACGAGAAACGTGAGAGAGGAAGTTAACACAATTAATAGAGAAACGTGGAGGTAGAAATTAACACAATTAATGGGAAAACGTGGAAGTTAACATAACTAACGGGAAAACGTGAAAGTAGAAATTAACACAACTAACGGGGAAACAAGAAGATCAACATAAACAAAACTCAAGTAATGGCAATAGCGAAAAAAGAAAGAAAAACTAAACATCATAATAGATAATACATCTGAAGCAAGTAGACAATTTTAAATATCTGGGTAGCACGCTAACACAAGACAATAACCAAGTGACAGAGATAGATATAAGGTGTAACAAAGCATGCCAAGTTATAGGCCAAGTATCAACAATATTGAAAAACAAAGCAATAACTACGGAAGCAAAAAGGGCAATATGCAAATCAATTTGTCTACCAACTCTGTGCTATCAGTGGACGCTGGACTCTAGAACAATAAGAAAGATAACGACCACCGAAATGAAATGTGTCAGAAGAATGACAGGAAACAGCTTAAGGGACAGAGTAAGAAACACCGACCTGAGGAAGAAACTCGAAATTGAACCAGCCATAAAATACATAAAGAAACAACAGATAAATTGGTTCGGCCACATAATAAGACAAAAAGAACTAACAATGACTCAAAGAGCCTTAAATAAACGCTACGAAAATGTCAGATTAAGAGGAAGACCGAGAAAGAGATGGATAAAGGGAATACTATAGTCACTAGGAGGGATAACAACAGAAGAGGCCAACAGAAGAGCAAAGAATCGCAGATTGTATCTCCCCTCGACGCCAACGGCATTGTAGGAAGGATAGAAGAGGAGGAAGAAGAACGGGGAAACGTGGGGGTGTAAGTTAACACAACTAACGTGGAAACGTGGAAGAGGAAGTTAGCACAACAAAGAATTTATTTTATACATCTCATTTGAGATCGTGAAAGAGATTGGAGCCTCATCACGTAACATTCTAAAGAAAACCATGGAGAGAAATTCTAACTATTGTTTTAGGGTGAAGTTTTAAAACAACTAAAAATGAAAAGAGAACTACTAAACACAATTAGAACAAGACAAATGAAATTTTTGTAGCATATTAAAAGACACAACAGCCTAATAAAAGTAATATTGGAAGGGAAAATACAAGGTAAAAGAAGCAGAGGCAGACCAAGACTAACATGGACGAGTAGCATCAAAACTTGGACAAGTCAACCTACACCATGAAAGCAAGAGACAGAGTGGAATGGCGCTCCATGGTAGCCAATCTTTGATGCGGCGACGACACTCAATGATGATGATGATGAGATCGACAAAGATGCCATATTAGAACAGTAAACTAAGTATATGTCATTGTATTAGCTTTCAAATAACTACATTGTAGTGACCAAAGGACTAAAAACACTCAACGACTCATAGCTTGATTACTTGTGACAGGACCAGGGACCAAGAGCTAATCAACATTCTACTTCATCTCCTGACAATGGCTCTGAAAACAGACAAATCAGTCTGGCGAAAACGAGTTGAGACTTTGGTGATCAAACAAATCTCTGCCCAAAAATGCTTTGTTCAAGTCGATGTGAACTTTCCGTGATTAAGGAAGTTCTTAAACATTATAATGTTCCTATTTTTGCGATATGTATAAAGGCTGCAATCTATCAGTTGTCAATTGATATTGAAAGTGTTGAAAATGCTTTGATATTTAGTCAGACGATTGTATGAGGTACCGGATCCTTCAACGTGCGGCGTTAATAACATCTCCTGACAAGCTCGCTGGGAGCTCTGGCACTGAGTGTGGCCTTACTATCGACAAATAAAACATAGTCAAGGTTGTTCTTCATTCCTTAAAAGCAGAAGAGAAGAATGTTTGTGACAATGATGTCTATATTGAGAGACTGAGAAATCTAAAAGTGGAAAAGGGATCCGAAAAGGGATCTGGTCGATCCGGAGTGCTTAGTAGAAAAAGGGATCTGGTCGATCCGGTGTGCTTAGTAAAAAAAGGGATCTGGTCGATCTGGTGTGCTTAATGGGAAAAGGGATCTGGTCGATCTGGAGTGTGTAATGGGAAAAGGGATCTGCAGCGCTTAGTGGGAAAAGGGATCTGGTCGATCTGGAGTGTGTAATGGGAAAAGGGATCTGGTCGATCTGGAGTGTGTAATGGGAAAAGGGATCTGGTAGATCTGGAGTGTGTAATGGGAAAAGGGATCTGGTCGATCTGGAGTGTGTAATGGGAAAAGGGATCTGGTAGATCTGGAGTGTGTAATGGAAAAGGGATCTGGTAGATCTGGAGTGTGTAATGGGAAAAGGGATCTGGTCGATCTGGAGTGTGTAATGGGAAAAGGGATCTGGTAGATCTGGAGTGTGTAATGGGAAAAGGGATCTGGTCGATCTGGAGTCTGGAGTGTGTAATGGGAAAAGGGATCTGGTAGATCTGGAGTGTGTAATGGGAAAAGGGATCTGGTAGATCTGGAGTGTGTAATTGGAAAAGGGATCTGGTAGATCTGGAGTGCTTAGTGGGAAAAGGGATCTGGTAGATCTGGAGTGTGTAACGGGAAAAGGGATCTGGAACGCTTAATGGGAAAAGGGATCTGGTAAATCTTGAGTGTTTAATGGGAAAAGGGATCTGGTAGATCTGGAGTGTGTAATTGGAAAAGGGATCTAGTAGATCTGGAGTGTGTAATGGGAAAAGGGATCTGGTAGATCTGGAGTGTGTAATGGGAAAAGGGATCTGGAGTGCTTAGTGGGAAAAGGGATCTGGTAGATCTGGAGTGTGTAATGGGAAAAGGGATCTGGTAGATCTGGAGTGTGTAATTGGAAAAGGGATCTGGTAGATCTGGAGTGCTTAGTGGGAAAAGGGATCTGGTAGATCTGGAGTGTGTAATGGGAAAAGGGATCTGGAACGCTTAGTGGGAAAAGGGATCTGGTAAATCTTGAGTGTGTAATGGGAAAAGGGATCTGGTAGATCTGGAGTGTGTAATTGGAAAAGGGATCTAGTAGATCTGGAGTGTGTAATGGGAAAAGGGATCTGGTAGATCTGGAGTGTGTAATGGGAAAAGGGATCTGGAGTGCTTAGTGGGAAAAGGGATCTGGTAGATCTGGAGTGTGTAATGGGAAAAGGGATCTGGTCGATCTGGTGTGCTTAATGGGAAAAGGGATCTGGTCTATCTGGAGTGTGTAATGGGAAAAGGGATCTGCAGTGCTTAGTGGGAAAAGGGATCTGGTCGATCTGGAGTGTGTAATTGGAAAAGGGATCTGGTAGATCTGGAGTGCTGTGAGTGGTGATGGATGGGAAAAGGGATCTGGTCGATCTGGAGTGTGTAATGGGAAAAGGGATCTGGTCGATCTGGAGTGTGTAATGGGAAAAGGGATCTGGTAGATCTGGAGTGTGTAATGGGAAAAGGGATCTGGTCGATCTGGAGTGTGTGATGGGAAAAGGGATCTGGTCGATCTGATCTGGATCTGTGTGTAATGGGAAAAGGGATCTGGAGCTGCTTAGTGTGGGGAAAAGGGATCTGGTAGATCTGGAGTGTGTAATGGGAAAAGGGATCTGGAGCGCTTAGTGGGAAAAGGGATCTGGTAGATCTGGAGTGTGTAATGGGAAAAGGGATCTGGTTAGTGGGATCTGGTAGATCTGGAGTGTGTAATGGGAAAAGGGATCTGGTAGATCTGGAGTGTGTAATTGGAAAAGGGATCTGGTAGATCTGGAGTGCTTAGTGGGAAAAGGGATCTGGTAGATCTGGAGTGTGTAATGGGAAAAGGGATCTGGTCGATATGGAGTGTGTAATGGGAAAAGGGATCTGGTCGATATGGAGTGTGTAATGGGAAAAGGGATCTGGAGCGCTTAGTGGGAAAAGGGATCTGGTAGATCTGGAGTGTGTAATGGGAAAAGGGATCTGGTAGATCTGGAGTATGTAATGGGAAAATGGATCTGGTAGATCTGGAGTGTGTAATGGGAAAAGGGATCTGGACGCTTAGTGGGAAAATGGATCTGGTAGATCTGGAGTATGTAATGGGAAAAGGGATCTGGTAGATCTGGAGTATGTAATGGGAAAATGGATCTGGTAGATCTGCAGTGTGTAATGGGAAAAGGGATCTGGACGCTTAGTGGGAAAATGGATCTGGTAGATCTGGAGTGTGTAATGGGAAAATGGATCTGGTAGATCTGGAGTGTGTAATGGGAAAAGGGATCTGGTAGATCTGGAGTGTGTAATGGGAAAAGGGATCTGGACGCTTAGTGGGAAAATGGATCTGGTAGATCTGGAGTGTGTAATGGGAAAAGGGATCTGGTAGATCTGGAGTATGTAATGGGAAAATGGATCTGGTAGATCTGCAGTGTGTAATGGGAAAAGGGATCTGGTAGATCTGGAGTGTGTAATGGGAAAGGGATCTGGTAGATCTGGAGTGTGTAATGGGAAAAGGGATCTGGTAGATCTGCAGTGTGTAATGGGAAAAGGGATCTGGTAGATCTGGAATGTGTAATGGGAAAAGGGATCTGGAGTGCTTAGTGGGAGAACAGATGTATTTATAATCAATACCTTACACTGACAATCAGTCTCCATACGTTTTGAGAACAGCTGGGACGAGAGGTGGAGCGGATATGGGGATTTCCCGACTGCAGTGAAACTGATTCCATGAATAGAATTTTTTTTAAAAAAAGTAAAGTGCCGCCGTCACGCCAAGGGGCGTATAGGGAATACGGTGTTAGTGACCATACATTTTACAGACCTTCGGCACATGAATTTTGTATTGTACATGGTATTAGGTCCGTGCCGCTTTACTTTCCCAGAAAAAAATCCGGTACCCATTAAAGGCTGGGTAAACCTGGAAGCCGTCTGTTGGGATCGAACCCTATCTCTTGTCCTTTGTAGTCCAGTTCACTAACAACTGAAATATCGCTGCTCCCCTATGAACAGAATAGTTAATGAAAACTTTGTACACCGAATTAAAATTAATGTCATTGTAATAGTCATTACGTCCAGCCTCAGACCATCAATTAGATAAGAAAGCACTATAAACATGTAACATATGATCTGATCCTATTATTTTCATCTCAACGCTGGAATACACCATTTAATTGTTGGATAGGAGCTTTACAATCTTACACGTGCATTGTAAAATAAATATAATGAACAAATATGAATAGAGGTTACAAGACAGCTTCTCGAGACCACATATTTTTGTCTCGAAAGATAATATCTTGCCCTTCTGATGTAACTAT
Organism: Megaustenia siamemsis; assembly: GCA_032433765.1. Classification (NCBI taxonomy): domain Eukaryota; kingdom Metazoa; phylum Mollusca; class Gastropoda; order Stylommatophora; family Ariophantidae; genus Megaustenia; species Megaustenia siamemsis. Next base: position 32,834,506 of record JAVIAB010000051.1, read on the forward strand.
ATTGTAGTCATATTTTACTAACTTTTACCTGTCTACTGACCACACGACTACTGAATTAAGATTATCATATAGAATGTTAATCACTTGGAGACATGACAAATCACACAATATCTTAGAAGAGACAAATGGTTCAAGTGACAAAATGACAATTTTAGAAATGGAAAAACAAATAATGTATATATATATAGTCCTTTATAAGTTATTAAAATTGAAACAAAATCAAGTAAAAATGAATAATTAATGGTAATAAAGTTATAGTGAATGTTCAAGCGAAACGATGGCGAGTGTCATATGGTAATGGTAAATACTAACGTCACTCTAAAAATAAAAATAAAAATAAAAATTGCTATACAGTTTTTAAAAAAAACTTGTACTTTCATGTTATGTCCACGTACTTTTCCTAGCTGTTAAATCTTCCTTAACTCAACATGCTGGTCTAGAATAGAGATGGGCTGTGCTGATGTGACGCCTCTATGGCTTCTGTTGATAAAGATAGATGACGTCCAGCTTTTTTTTGTAGAACCTTGTTTGAGCAAGCTGCCCGGCGTTCCTTCCAGAGGGCTAGTTAATCTACCCATCCTAATATACAGTTAATGAAAATAACAGTAAGTTTCTTGCACGCCTTACGACGTGTGAGATATATGATGTTAGTTATTATACGTTTTTTCATGACCAAACATATGTTCTTCTATGGTTGATGTCATCAGTACCAAGAGAGGCCGCCATAATTTTTTTCAGAAAAATTTCTGGTACTCCGAAGAAATGTCAGTCTGAAAATCTACGAATAGAACGCGGGCGCTGCTATGCAACAGCAATCGCAATAACCATTCAATCTCTGCAGCAACCAAGATATATGTATCGATGAATCATCAAGTGTTACAAAAGAACTGTGTCAATACACTTTTGTCCGCGATCTAGTCAACGTATTGAGTCATCATATCGAACTCATGTCGAACTCAAGAGTTATTATAAATATTTGAAGTTGCATATTTTGTATTATTTGTTGAATTATTAACGTTGTATTCGTCACTATTACAGTGAGATAAGTCTGTAAAAAATGCTTTGCGTTTCATGATATCCTAAGTAGTGAGGGTGCCTCGTTCACCCACAAAATGTTACCACCAAATTTATTAACTATTCTATTCATGGAATCATTTTTATTTGTTTGTCTACTGTCCATGATTCGCTTCCATAGGTCAGAATTGGTTTTATATATCACCGATTAACTCTCTTTCTCATTTTTATTGACATAGATATGTTGCATAAGATATTTTTATTTTTTTGAAATGCTATTTTGGCATGAGTTATTCTGCTTTTTATTTCCGTGGTGCATCTTCCATCCGATGTTGTTAATGTGCACAAGTATTTGATGCGTTGCACTTGTTTCAGATTAGTCCTATTTATTTTTTTGCTGCATGATGGTGATGATTGTTTCTTCGATATGACCATTACTTCTGTTCTATTCAGACTTAGACCTTTCTTGTTGCTTTCTTCTACTGTTATGTCTACCATTTCTTATAGTCAATTCTCTGTCTCTGCTATTAAGACTGTGTCATCCGCATATCGCAAATTATCAGTAGTAAGTAATATATAATTAATTATTGTTAATTATAATATATAGTTAATTATTATTAATTATTTCATTTTAATTACCGTAATATATTTTTCCACATTCCACCGAATTGTCCCTATTTTGTGCAGTTTAACATTTTTAAATTTCAATTTAAACGGAACATCGCTCGCTGTGGTTTTTCGGACGCGCTCGGTGGTTTCTCGCACGCCCGCCATGATTTTTTGGACTTCCGAGTTATTTTTATAAGAGTAGGCACCTTCTTGGACTTCCGGGTCATTTTTACTTGAATCAAGTTGTTTTCTCAGGCGTTTTGCGTCTGAATAGTTGGAGATGAGGAGCAAGTGACGGCCTATCCGCCATCGCGTGCCAGAGCAGGCAAAGCTCTTTAACACGAGTTGACGGTACACTCGGTTATCCTCCTGATTTTCTGGTGGTCCTCCCTGCGTACAATCATGCAGTAATACACGCTGTGGATCTCAGCGGATGACTTGATTGGTTGTATTTATAATACACGTAGGCGCTACCAAGACGATACCTGATAAGATGAACAAAAAGATCGATCGAGGGACTAAAATGAACGTATGCGCCACCATAAAACGATGTCATTAAGTATTCGCAGAAGAAGTGCAAGGGGCTGGAGGACCGGTTTTCAACAACTGATCTCTCGCCACGTGCTCGAAGGAACCTTGCAGCGCCTCATTGCAGACGTCTTGTGAGGAACACAAGCAGAAGCCTGCTATAGCTTGTTTCATAACTCGTGCCCAACTTTTAAAATCGATAGCTTTTTAACCGCTTGTTGTAAGTTGTTGAAAATTTGCATGTAAAGTTATAATGATTAGAACCCAACAGGGAATTAATTTCATTAAAAAAAAACATTTGGTTGTTATTGTTGCTTTTTTGATTTATATAATTTTATAACGACCAATTGATGTAGTCAAAACTTAATGTTTACAGTATTTTAAGTTAAAAATAGCGAGTAAAAATCCATACACGGTAAAATTGACGTGTTTGCACGCTTTCGCCGTGGTTTTTTTGACACAATTAGACACTTGAGAAATTGTGTATTCCATTTCCGTTCATTCATAGGTAGAGACGTGGAACGATAACATTTATCATGAGTCTTAAAATGAAATTCTGCAGTTTACAAAACATCGCAATAAAAATGTATGACTATTTTTGCAAAGAGGCTAAACGAGGAAGATTATTTCATTCTTTAGAAAACCCTGAGAATAGGACAAGACACATTTTGGATTTATCTAAACGGTCATTTAATCGCTGGATTCAAGCACGTGACCGTCAATGTTCAAAATATACAAAATCACAAGGAAGAGCAAAAATGTTGGATAATTTCGACAGTGAACTTATTAGAAGTGAAATTCGCAAAATGTTGGGTATGAATGAAACTGTTACAATAAGAAAATTAAAAATTTCGCTGAAAAAGAACAACAGTATTGAAATATCAAAGTCTACATTATGGAGGAATGTGAGAGCTGCAGGCTTTAAATTCAGAAAGTATCCCAATGGACGAAACATCATCTGTGAGAAGCCACATATAGTAGTCATTGAAGCAAGTACTTACGTGAAGTAAGAGGTGCGCAAGCTTGGTTATGATATTGTGTACTTGGATGAAACATGGATCAATGCTCACCACACTAACCAAAGGGAATGGCAGTCATCAGATGGAAAGATTAAGAGATTAATACCTAGCAGCAAAGGACAGCGCTTGATAATTGCTCATGCAGGTAGTCGACAACATGGACTAATACAGAATGCAGAGCTAATTTTTCTTTCAAAAACCATAGACAATCGGGATTATCACTCTGAGATGAATGGTCACATATTTAGACATTGGATTGAAAATTCTGTTCTCCCATCACTAGATCGACCATCTTGCCTAATAATGGACAATGCAGCGTACCACAACATTGTTGCACTTGAAGATAAAGTCCCGACGTCATCCAGTACAAAAGATGCTATTAAGATATGGCTCACAAAGGAGCACATACAATTTAATAACATGTACTTAAAACCTGAATTACTATCTCTAATAAAGCAAAAACAGAGGACAAAGATTTTTCAAATAGATAAGATTATCCAAGAGCACGGTCATATAAGTTTGAGGTTGCCACCTTACCATGCTCATTTAAATCCAATAGAACTAATCTGGGCAAAATTAAAAGGACAAGTGGCAGATGAAAATACAACATTCAAAATATGCGATGTAAAGACTCTTGCTAATCTCGCTTTATTAAATATAGACAAAGATTATTGGGCTAAATGTGAAGACCACGTCTTAAAACAGGAAGAGGAATATTGGAAAAATTATGGTTTGTGGAATGTTCAACCCCAAACAGTTATTAATCTTTTAGACTCGTCTGATTCAGAATGAAAGTATATAGCCCCCACAATGTTGGCCCCTATATTACCTTAAATTAGTTCAACAAACGGTCCTTTTCAGGACCACACAACTATGAAAATTGGACATACAGGTATACCTTGATATTATCGTCCGTCCTCGAACTGAGCAGACAATAATCCTCCTGGTATTTCCCCATTACGGCCACGCCTTTACCTAGTGAAAATTAATCATAGACCAGCAACTACGGTAATTTCTATTATTTAGGGGTTCACAATTTACAATTTTGACAAACATCAAAGAAATTCGCCGCTTTAAGAAAACTGCAGCTGCAAGATATTTGTTAAATATACATTTAAAGGGTCTTTTGCATTCTAATAACATTTGGAAAATGTCAACAGTTTTTAACAAACTGTTACTGAGCAATAGCGTTTTGAAGTTGGGCAAGTGATTTGAAACGAGCTGATCTCGGCACTTTTTTTTATTTTCCACTTTTCTTAGAGATTTGGTTTCAATTTACAAATAATTTTCATCTCTTCAGTCTCAATCATTTTTTTTACATATATTAAACCTTAACTTTCATTTAATATATCCCTTTAAAAAACACACTTTATATCTAAATTTAGCCACTACTTTAGAGAATTATCTAACTCACTCCCTCTCTCACTCACTCACTCACTCACTCAGTCACACTCTCACTCACTCACTATGTCTCAATTCTCCTATAAAAGAAAATTAAGTCTCTATAAAACCCGTGCATTTCCCCGCAAAAGAAAAGAAACAACAAAAAATATTCATCAGGCCATGCAGCAGATATTAGAAACATCTCCCCCACCCCCGCAAACCCCCCCCCCCGCAACACCACCAATACGAATATCATTTACCATTCCTGCTGGCTTAGGGTGGCGATTATGCCCCCCCCCCCTTTCCAACCAACAGAAAAACCACCACTGCGATAATAAATTACTATTACTGCTGTATTAGGCGTTTATGAACCCCTCTCTCACAGAAACACCATCACTATGATTATCAATTACCATTCCTGCTGACTAAGACAACTGTTCAAGGCTTCTAAAAGACATTGCTGCTTTACCTATTCTTATTCTAATTTCTTTACTTGTATCCCCATCCCGATCAATGTGACTTCCAAGACAGATAAAGTGATCGATCTTTTCCACTGGTTTGTTTTCCATGTATATTCTGTCATCTGTTGGAATTAAGCTTTTTATTACTTTATTCTTTTCATGATTGATCTCAGGCCCAATTTTTCTGGCTATTGATGATAGTTCATTTGTGTTTTCCTGTATCGTTTTTATCTGACTACTAGTGAGGTCAGTAGTATAACTGAAAGGATTTGGCTAACATTTTGCCCATAAATTAACAAAGCTATACAGCAAGGCGCGCAAGGCGCCAAATGAACTCAAGGCGCAGGGGAAGCTGACAGTGTCTGGTAAGGGGTGTTAAAACAATTTTTATTTGCGCCGTGGGTGACTGGGCGGTGACCTCTGGGAAATGTTGGGCTCTCTGGCTTATCGTGACCTATTTGGTACTTGGGTCGTGACTTGTTTCAGTTATAAAGTGTAATCACCGGTGTGGTGTGACTTTGGCATTCTTGAAATATTTTTGCTAAATTCATTGTTTATGTAAAAATATTGTCTGCTGAAGTCATGTTATTTAGTTGTTTTTAAATGGAGGAAAGTATCAGCCGGTGTTCATTTCGTCGGTGTTATCTCCCTATCATTAGGACTGGATCTTTCTTCCTCCACGGTGTTATTGTTATCTCTCTCTCTCTCTCTCTCTCTCTCTCTCTCTCTCTCTCTCTCTCTCTCATTAGGATCGTTCTTTTTTACTTTTCATAATTTCTCTTTCTTCCGTGTTAGTGATACTAAACATCTCTATCTATCTATCTATCTATCTATCTATCTATCTATCTATCTATCTATCTATCTATCTATCTATCTATCTATCTATCTATCTATCTATCTATCTATCTATCTATCTATCTATCTATCTATCTATCTATCTATCTATCTATCTATCTATCTATCTATCTATCTATCTATCTATCTATCTATCTATCTATCTATCTATCTATCTATCTATCTATCTATCTATCTATCTATCTATCTATCTATCTATCTATCTATCTATCTATCTATCTATCTATCTATCTATCTATCTATCTATCTATCTATCTATCTATCTATCTATCTATCTATCTATCTATCTATCTATCTATCTATCTATCTATCTATCTATCTATCTATCTATCTATCTATCTATCTATCTATCTATCTATCTATCTATCTATCTATCTATCTATCTATCTATCTATCTATCTGTCTGTCTGTCTGTCTGTCTGTCTGTCTGTCTGTCTGTCTGTCTGTCTGTCTGTCTGTCTATCTATCTATCTATCTATCTATCTATCTATATATATATCTATCTCCTATCTCCTCTTAGACTTTTGTCCTACCATTCCTCCCTTCTTTCTCTCTCCTTGCGTTCCACCCTTCCTCGTATTTTTAGCTACCCGCCTTTACTTCCCTCCATTGTAACACTTATTCATTCTCTCCATTTATCCCTATCATCTCGCCTTCCTTCTCCTAAACTTCTCTCTATCACCCTCTTACTCTCTTCTATCCCCACCTATATTTCTCTCCTACCTTTCCACCCTCCCTCATCTCACTCTTACCCTCTCCTAGCGTGTCGCCCTCCTATGTATTTGTACCTTCCCTCTAGTGTAACACTTTAGTATTGAATATCAATCGCAATAATAGTTAAAATACCTACTTTAAACAATGGAAATTACCCACAAATATCTTAGAGCCACAGTCAGAATTTGGCAGAGGAAGGCTTCTAAATTAGCAGAGGAAGGCGTTTGAATTAGCAGAGGAAGACCTTTGAATTAGCAAAGGACGACTTTTGAATTAGCAGTGGACGACTTTTGTATTAGCTGAGGAAAGTTTCTTGTATTGACAAAAGACGTGCTGTTGGACTGACTTAACAATCGAGTTGGCAATTTTTATTCTTGTACTTATCCTAACTTCTTTGGATTTCCATATGTTTGTCACAACTAATAACAGGCAATATAAAAGGTGATCATTGTAGATCAGAAAATTTAGTTCCAAAGCACACAAAAATTAGTCCATAGTTAAACTCAAAATCACAAAAAAATCTTAGACACATACTCAAAACCATATCCCCAATATCAAAATTTCGTCTCTTAATCAAGGAGTTGAACTCGAACCCTACAAATTTAGTCCCAAAGTGATAATGGTTAGAAACAATGAGCAAAACGTTATATTCAAAGGCCAAAATGTTAGTCCAAATGGCAAAATACTTAGACACAAATCCAACAAATCTTAAATACATACTCAAAAAACATCCATAAACCCAAAAAATCTTAGACTCAAAGACCAAAAAGTTATATTCAAATTGCCAAAACATAGGCCCAAAGGTAAAATAAAAACAAGCAGATTAACGCCCCTGTCGTGTCCCACTAAACAAATGGTACTACCTAACATGAAAGTTACGTCCCTGCTATAACTTTCCTAAAAGAAAGTGTTAACAAACACGAAGGTTAGTTTTCTGACATAACGCTACTAAAAAAATCGTACTACAAATCATGATCGTTACACCACACTCATAACACTACTAAAAATACGGTAGCCCAACGATTTTTATGGATACGCTTATGAAATTGTTTTAAAAATTTAATTTAACCCATAGGCTAACCCAAACTTTATATCAGACATCCCCTTTTCAAGAATTTGCTTCAAAATCATTTTTTTATGATTTTTACCCCCAACCATTTTTTATGGATACGCCTATGAAATTTAAAAAAATTTAATTTAACCTCTAGGTTTACCCCAAACTTTATTATTAGACACGACCATAGCAAAAATTTGCTGAAAAAAAAGCAAAATATAGTCCTTACCCCAAACTATTTTTATTGATCAGCCTATGAAATTATTAAAAATAGTAAATTTATACTCTAGTCTTACCCTCCTACTAATTTAGACACGACCATTAAAACAATTTGCTTAGAAATTCAGTTTTATGTTTTTTACTCCCGACCACCATTTGATGGATACGCCTATGAAATTGTTAAAAATACTAAATTTACACTCTAGCATTAACGGCCTATTTTATTTAGGCACGACCATATAAAAAACATGCTTAAAAATCTGTTTTATATTTCTAACCCTCCCCCACACCCCCCCCCCCTTTTTGATGGATACGGCTATGAAATTGTTTTTAAAAAAAGTAAATTTACCCTCTAGTCTTAACTGCTTGCTTTATTTAAACAATCATATAAAAAATTTCCTTAAAAGTGCAGTTTTATGTGTCTTACCCCCGACCACTATCTGATGGATACGCCTATGAAATTGTTGAAAGTAGTAAATTTATACTCTAGCCTTAACGGCCTACTTTATTTAGACACCACCATATAAAAAACGTGTATATAAAAATCAATTTTATGTTTTTTTACCCCCCCCCCCCACTTTTTTATGGATACGCCTATGAAATTGTTTTTTTTTTTTTAAAGTAAATTTGCACTCTAGTCTTAACGTCATTCTTATTTAGAGACGACCATACACAAATTTGCTGGAAAAAAAAATGTTTCTTACCACGACCATTTCTTTTATGGATACACCTATGAAACGGTTAAAAATAGTACACTTAACTTCTAGGCTAACCCCAAACTTTATTTTTGACACGCCCATATATCAAGTTTGCGTTAAAAAATTAGTAGTGATTGTGCCACGTTTCTTCCACCACTTGTTAGGCTAGACTTACATATAACAAAAAACGTTATAACATATTAGTCTAGACCTTTACATAGGAAAATGTTAGAACAAATTAGTGTAGGCTTTTTATTTAGGGAAAAATGTTAAAACAAACTAACATTGGTTGTGTAGCACAATCACTACTAATTTTTAGTTGATTTGTTACGCAAATTTGATATATGGGCGTGTCAAAAATAAAGGTTGGTGTAATCCTAGAGGTTAAATGTGCTATATTTAACAGTTTCATAGGCGTATACATAAAAAAATCGATCGGGGGTAAGAAACATAAAATTGTTTGTTTTTTTTCAGCAACTTTTTGTATGGTCGTCTCTAAATAAGAATGAGGTTATGACTAGAGCGTATATTTACTATTTTTAACAATTTTCTAGGTGTATCCATCACAAAGTGGTCAGGGGTAAAACACATAAAACTTCTTTTTTAAAGCACATTTTTTATATAGTCGTGTCTAAATAGAGTAGGTGGTTAAGACTAGAATGTAAATTTACTATTTTGAACAATTTCATATCCGTATACATCAAAAAGTCGTCGGGAGTAAGAAAAATAAAACTGATTTTCTAAACAATTTTTTAAAATATGGTCGTGTCTAATTAAGTAGGAGGGTAAGACTAGGGTGCAAATTTACTATTTATAACAGTTCCATAGGTGTATCCATAATAATGGTTGTGGCGTAAGAACCATAAATTTGCTTTTTTCAGTAAATTTTTGCTATGGTCGTGTCTAATATAAAGTTTGGGGTAAGTCTAGATGTTAAATTTAATTTTTTTTTTTTTTTTTATGATTTCATAGCCGTATCCATAAAAAAATGGTTAGGGGTAAGAATAATTTTTTTAAATGATTTTTTAAGCAAATTCTTGATATGGGGATGTCTAATATAAAGCGTTGGGCTAAGTCTATAGGTTGAATTAAATTTTTAAAAACAATTTCATAAGTGTATCCATAAAAAATCGTGGGGGGGCCATATTCTTTTAGTAGTAGAGTTATGAGTGTGGTGTAACGTTCATGATTTGTAGTACGATTTTCTTTTAGTACAGTTATATCAGAGGTGTAACCTTCGTGTTTGGTAATGCTTTCTTTTGAGTTATAGCAGGGACGTAACTCTCATTTTTGGTAGTACCATTTTCTTTTAGAGGGACACGACAGGGGTCTTAATCTGCATGTTTTTATTTCTTTTAGGCCTATGTTTTGACAATTTGAATATAACTTTTTCGTATTTGAGTCTAAGATTTTTTAGTTTATGGATACGTTTTTTGAGCATTATCTAAGATTTTTTGGATTTGTGTCTAACTGTTTTGCCATTTGGACTAACATTTGGGACTTTGAATAAAACTTTCTGCTCATTGTTTCTTACCATTATGACTTTGGGACTAAATTTTTAGGGTTCGAGTTCAACTCCTTGATTATGAAACGAAATTTTGAGTTTGGGGATATGTTTTTGAGTATGCATCTAAGATTTTTTTTGTGGTTTTGAGTCTACCAATAATTATGACTTTGGGACTAGATTTTTAAAGTTCGAGTTCAACTTTGTGATTATGAGACGACATTTTGAGTTATGAAATGTTTTTGAGCATGCATCTAAGATTTGTGTGTGGTTTTGAGTCTAGCTATTTTCTCTCTTGGATTAATTGGGGTTTGGAACTTCAGTTTTCTGATCTACAAGGATCACCTTTTATATTGCCTGTTATTCGTTAAATTGACAAACATATGGAAATCCAAAGAAGTTAGGATAAGTACAAGAATAAAAATTGCCAACTCGATTGTTAAGTCAGTCCAACAAGCACGGCCTTTGTCAATACAAAAAAACTTTCCTCAGCTAATACAAAAGTCGTCATCTGCTAATTCAAAAGTGTCTCCTCTGTTAATTCAAAAGTCGTACTCTGCTAATTCTATAGTCGTCCTCTGCCAAATTATGACTGTGGCTCTAAAATTTTTGTGAGTAATTTCCATTGTTTAAATTAGGTATTTTAACTATTATTGCGATTGATATTCAATACTAAAGTGTTACACTGGAGGGAAGCTAAATATACGTGGGAAGACGAAACGCTTGGAGAGGGAAAGAGAGAGGAGGGAGGGTGGAAAGGTAGGAGAGAAATATAGGTGGGGATAGGAGAGATAGATAGAGAGAAGTCTATGAGAAGGAAGGCGGGATGATAGAGATAAATGGAGAGAATGAATAAGTGTTACAGTGGAGAGAAATCTATGAGGGAATAGGAGAGAGAGCGAGAGAGAGAAGTCTAGGGGAAGGGAAGGAGAGATGATAGGCTTAAATGAAGAGAATGAGTCAGTGTTACAATGGAGGGAAGTCTAGGCGGGTTGCTAAAAATACGAGGGAGGGTGGAACGTTAGGAGAGGGAAAGAGAGGGGGAGGAGGGTGGAATGGTAGAAGAGAAGTCCAGGAGGAGATAGGATAGAGAGAGATAAAAAGATAGATAGAGAGAAATGATTAGTATCCCTAACACAGAAGAAAGACAGTTATGAAAAGTTAAAGAACGATCCTAATGAGGAGAGAGAGTATACCAATAACACCGAGGAAGAAGAAAGGTCCAGTCCTAATGAGGAGAGATAACACCAACGAAAGGAACACCGGCTGTTGCTTTCCTCCATTTAAAAACAACTAAATAATACACGACGTCAGCAGACAACATATTTAGATAAAATGAACTCAGCACAAGTACTTGAAGAATGCCAAAGTCACCACACACCAGTGATTTCCCTCTTTAAACAAAACAGATCACGACCCAAGTACTAAATAGGTCACGATAAGCCTATAAAAATTGTTTTTATCTCCCCTTAACAGACACGGTCAGCTTCTCCTGCTTCTTGGGTGCATTTGGCGCCTTGCTATATATCTTTGTTAATTTATGGGCAAAATGTTAGTCAAATTCTTCCTACTATACTACTATCGTAAATAACAACAAAAGGTTAGAGTATGGCATGGAAGTAAAGTAGTAAACGTCACAATATAGACCTCGTTCTATGGATGGACCTGTCTGTCCAGGGTTGGCAAATTCAGCAACGAGATAAGATGTTCAGTAAGGCATCACCCAGTATGAGACATTAATGCTTTACCAAACTACTGACTTATCATGATTGCTTGCTACCAACCGTCTGTCAAGACGCCAAAGGCCATGCATACATACATAGGCCACCTGATTTCTAGGCGAGGTGCGGGGTAGCCAGTGCTTTTCCCAGCCGTAATCATGTTCCTTAACTCAACAAGCGAACACTCATTCCGAATTTTTCTTGTATTTTGCTTTTTATAATATAATCGACCATAGAAAGTTAGGATTGTCTGAAAGGCCGGCTGTTATATCGCCATGCCATCTCGCTTTGGCACCAAGCTACTAATACTTTATTGACACTACCAGACCAAATGGATAATAATAAGTTAATGCAAAATTGTAGTTCATTTAGATTACTGTCTTTGATATCCTTGAAATATCTGAAACAAGTTCACAAAAATTGTTTAAAACGGGCGCGTTAAATATTACGTTTACGTAACGAGAGCATGGATTAGAAAATTATTATTACAGTGGTAACTCCTAGTTGAGTGACAAATATAGATTTCACAGGAAAACCGGTATATGTAAAGAACAAACATAAATTAAACAGTAACACGGGTATTTGTATAGAACAAACATAAATTATACAGGTACACAGATATTTGTAGATAACAATCATAAATTATACGGGTACACGGGTATTTGTAGAGAAGATAATGAAATTATACGTTAACACAGGTATTTGTAGAGAACAATTTTACAAGAATGCAGGTATTTGTATAGAACAACGTATTTTATACAAGAACGCGGGTGTAGAGAACAACATATATTATACAAGACCACAGGTATTTCAACAGCAGAAACATATAATTTCCGGGATTACAGGCCTATGAAAGGAACAAACATAAATTATGCAGAACCACAATCATAGAGCACAAATATAAATTATATTGGAACACTCGTTTTTGAAAAGCAGAAACATATATTAAACATGAATACAGGTATATGAATAGCATAAACAAAAAATTATACAGAAACACGTACATGAATAGCATAAATTATACAAGAGTTCAGGAACTGATGAAAGAATAAGTTGTTCAAAATTCTCTGCTTCTGTATTATTTAAGCTTGCTAATATAACTATATCTATTTTTTTCTTCTCGTGTGAGCTTTATTTATTTTGTTTCGGTGTACACTTTTTTCCATCGCAGATATTTTATTAATTGTGATTATAAGTGGAGAATGTTTACCGTCTTCTATTTTTAAACAGGTAGCTTGGGTATAACACTAACTGAACTCACGCTACTGACTTGTGTATAATTATTGAGATTGATAACAACTGCAGTAATTAGTTTAATTTATCGTTATTATTTGTCTCTGAATATTGTGGTTGTTATATGAAGTATTTTATTCTTTAAGTTAAGACCCGTTACGCTCAACAGCACCTGAAGTGATAGTGTTTATCGACTCATAGCGGACTGTATCACGACCAGTGAAGCGGAAATGATCAAGACCGTCCCTCACACCTATACGTTAGGCCTGGAAACAGACTTAGCAAATATGTTTAACAGGAGTAGATATAGAAAGGACAAGAGAACCAGGAACTTTAAACAACCGTGCTGAAACTGGATATGTCGAAGTTTGGTGTAAACCATAATGGTGGGAACATCAATGTTCATTAACGTCCATTTTGCCTGAAAAGTCTACTTTTATTTGTCTGAGATTTCCTTTTCTTTATTCCCAAGTAGATCTTGTGTGATTGAGCCTGTGGAAGAAAAAAAAAACACCATATGCAGTCAGCCATAACTTTCAGATCTATTCTTTTGTCTCTCAGTTTGCCTTGTTTTATCTCTTTCTCCCTCTCTCTCTCTCTCTCTCTCTCTCTCTCTTTCTCTCTCTCTCTCTCTCTCTCCCTCCCTTACACACAGACTCCCACAGAAATCTTTTCAAGTGTCGCTTTCAATGTTATTATACTCAAGTCCCGCCCCAGGACAGCAATAAAAGTTTCATTTCCTGCTGGCTGTTCCTGACAGTGTTACCTATCGATTGCCGATTACCTGACTGTTAAGTCTCGTGACGATACTAGTCGGAATGCTGTTTAACGGTGGCGATATCGACTCATGTTAATAAACCCAATAAATAATTCAATTTATTTACCTCCAGTGCACGAAAACTGAACAATTGTTTAAATCGCCCTCTCAATTTTTACATAATGAGATTACATTTTGATACGATAGATATGAGAGCTGAAAAATGCAAGCTCAAGGAATCATTAATTAAAAGACGTGTTTGTGGCAGAAACAAAACAGGTTAAGAAGACTTTATTTTTAAAGACAAACTAAGTGGGATCTTCTTCTTGCCTTCTTCATTCCCTTTCATCGTCGAGGGGGGATATAATCTGCTGTCGTTTGCCCCTTTTGTTGACCTCTGTTTCTGGTATGTTTCCTTATGTTTATAATATTCCATAAATCCATCTTTTCATGGTCCTTGAATCTGGTGTTCTCGTACAGTTTATTAAAGACTCGCTGCTTTGTGTTTTGATCTGTCTGTCTTACCACGTCGCCAAACCACCTGTTGTTTCTTTATGTATTCTACTGCAGGAATTGTTACTAACATTTTTATGTTCCTCATTTCTCTCTCTCTCTCTCTCTCTCTCTCTCTCTCTCTCTCTTTCTCTGCGATAGAGACTCAATTAGAGTAGGATTCCAGACTCTCTCATGAAGTCAGCTGTCTGTTTAAGCGATTCGATTGCCCCATATAGTTTCTCTTCCAGGGAGGTGGGTGTGGACCACATTGCTCTTCTCAGGTCTGTGTACTGGGGGGGGGGGGGGGGGGGCAATTCCTGTAGAATATGTTTTGTAGTCATATGTTCCTCATTTGTTACCTTATCGTTCATACTCTTTCCACTCATGCGTCGAATACATTTTGTCTCAGTGGTGGTTATTTTTCTTGCAGTTCTTAAATCTAGCGTCCAGGTCTGGCATTGGCAGTGCAACGTTGGGATCAAGCAGGATACAGATAGTAATTGCTAAAGTCAAACTGAGATAAAATAATCTACTGGCCCTTTTTCTGTGTACACCAATGGACGTCAATATATTGAGTTTGAAGAATGCGTTTGCCATCTGAAGTTGACACATCCAAACAACTTGCTGCTGATTCTAGACGAGCACGAAGATATAAAATTAAATTCTGAAAAGCAGCATCTGAGAAGATATTAACGCGGTCACTAAACCCATTGCTTATGGACACCGTGGTGATCCTACTAGCTGTGTTCTGTTTATATGGCAGTTTATTTTCTTGTTTACAAGATCGCCATCATTCTACTCGGGCAAGTCTCCATTACTACTTCAAACTGATCATAAAGAGAACGTCCAGCACAATGAATACACTTCTCATTATCAGTAAGTGTTACATAGTGAACATAACGATTGTTATTTCCAGTCAGTGGATAAACTGTTGAATATATGAGGAAGAAGAAATGAGGAAGATATTATGCAATCCATTTTGACAATAGAAACAAGAAAAAGAGTTCTTCAGTGTTATGTAGAGCCAGTCTTAACATATGGATGTGAATCATGGACAATAGGACAACAGACAAGGAAATTACTGGAGTCTGTGCAAACGTGGTTTTACATAAGAATAATGAGAATACCATGGACAGCTAAGAAGAGTAATGAAAACGTTCTGAAAGAGGCCAAAGCAAAAAGAGAGCTACTTTCCAATATTAGGAAGAAACAATCATCATTTTTGGCCATGTAATGAGAAGAGAACAACTGGAATATATTGTAACAACTGAGAAAATTGAGGGATGAGGAGATAGAGGGAAGCAAAGAGAAAAAATACCAGACAGCTTAAGAGAATGGCTTGGCAGAAGGTCAACAACAGAAATGATAAATAACTGTCGAGATCGAAAATTGTGGAGAGACATGATTACCTACGCCAACAGGCCCGGTATTTGATGATGATGTTGAATAAACTGTTACCTTTTACCATTTAGTCAGTACAGATTTGTTCTATCTAACTGTGAACTAAAAAAAAAAAGCTCTGTTTAAGTAATCATTTTTAGCATTGACACCTGAGGTTTTGTGACCCGTCTCTGATAAGACTAGCTACTTCATCTCATTTCTATTGATATCAACGTTTGCGAATAAAATAAAAAGGAAACTCCAGGTTCATGATTCCAACCGAAAACCTTTGAAAGTGAGGCAACCAAACTAATCAAAACGCGAAAATGACGCCCTCGATATAGTCTCGATATATATATATGTGTGCAATAATTGTTCATTTTAAAAAAAGGAAGGAAGCGAGGAATAATAGGTAATCCAGCAAGACAGAGAAAGAAAGAAAGAAAGAAAGAAAGAAAGAAAGAAAGAAAGAAAGAAAGAAAGAAAGAAAGAAAGAAAGAAAGAAAGAAAGAAAGAACTCTGTTATGTCCCGTGGACTACACTTGGTGTAATGTGAGTGACATTTTTGTAACCATCAGCACCATTTTTCAAACATCGTGTTTAGCACTACGCCAGAGCTGTTTCCCAGAAAACAATTATCTGTTCTCCATTCAAAGTTGATGAACCTGGAAGACAGCAATTAGGATCGAACCAGAGCTCAGTAGGCCAGTTCACAAGCCACTGCCTGATCGTGATTTACGTTGGAAACCTCAAGTTAGGCACATTTTTAATACATGTAGTATATGTCCTCCTCTGCCCGACGACTGCTCCTCTTTATTGTTCTCCTTTAACCGACGACTGCTCCTCTTTATTGTTCTCCTTTACCCGACGACTGCTCCTCTTTATTGTCTCCCTTTAACCAATAACCGCTCCTTTTTATTGTTCTCCTTTTCCCGTTGACTGCTCCTCTTTATTGTCTCCCTTTAAGCAACGACCGTTCATCTTTATTGTTCTCCTTTACCCGACGACTGCTCCTCTTTATTGTCTCCCTTTAAGCAACGACCGCTCCTCTTTATTGTTCTCCTTTTCCCGTCGACTGTTCCTCTTTATTGTCTCCCTTTAAGCAACGACTGCTCCTCTTTATTGTTCTCCTTTCCCCGACGACCCCTCCTCTTTATTGTCTCCCTTTAACCAACGACATCTACTCTTTATTGTTCTCCTTTACCCGACGACATCTCCTCTTTATTGTTCTCCTTTCCCCGACGACTGCTTCTCTTTATTGTCTCCCTTTAAGTAACGACCGCTCCTCTTTATTGTTCTCCTTTCCCCGACGACTGCTCCTCTTTATTGTCTCCCTTTAAGCAACGACCGCTCCTCTTTATTGTTCTCCTTTACCCGTCGACTGCTCCTCTTTATTGTCTCCCTTTAAGCAACGACCGCTTCTCTTTATTGTTCTCCTTTACCCGTCGACTGCTCCTCTATATTGTCTCCCTTTAAGCAACGACCGCTCCTCTTTATTGTCATCCTTTACCCGTCGACCGCTCCTCATTATTGTCTCCCTTTAACCAACGACATCTACTCTTTATTGTTCTCCTTTACCCGACGACATCTCCTCTTTATTGTTCTCCTTTACCAGACGACAACTCCCCTTTATTGTTTTCCTTTACCAGACGACTGCTCCTCTTTATTGTTCTCCTTTACCAGACGACAGCTCCTCTTTATTGTTCTCCTTTACCAGACGACAGCTCCCCTTTATTGTTCTCCTTTACCCGACGACAGCTCCTCTTTATTGTTCTCCTTTACCAGACGACAGCTCCTCTTTATTGTTCTCCTTTACCAGACGACAGCTCCCCTTTATTGTTCTCCTTTACCAGACGACAGCTCCTCTTTATTGTTCTCCTTTACCCGACGACAGCTCCTCTTTATTGTTCTCCTTTACCCGACGACAGCTCCTCTTTATTGTTCTCCTTTACCCGACGACAGCTCCTCTTTATTGTTCTCCTTTACCCGACGACTGCTCCTCTTTATTGTTCTCCTTTACCCGACGACAGCTCCTCTTTATTGTTCTCCTTTACCAGACGACTGCTCCTCTTTATTGTTCTCCTTTACCCGACGACTGCTCCTCTTTATTGTTCTCCTTTACCCGACGACAGCTCCTCTTTATTGTTCTCCTTTACCCGACGACTGCTCCTCTTTATTGTTCTCCTTTACCCGACGACAGCTCCTCTTTATTGTTCTCCTTTACCCGACGACTGCTCCTCTTTATTGTTCTCCTTTACCCGACGACAGCTCCTCTTTATTGTTCTCCTTTACCCGACGACAGCTCCTCTTTATTGTTCTCCTTTACCCGACGACAGCTCCTCTTTATTGTTCTCCTTTACCCGACGACAGCTCCTCTTTATTGTTCTCCTTTACCAGACGACTGCTCCTCTTTATTGTTCTCCTTTACCCGACGACTGCTCCTCTTTATTGTTCTCCTTTACCCGACGACAGCTCCTCTTTATTGTTCTCCTTTACCCGACGACTGCTCCTCTTTATTGTTCTCCTTTACCCGACGACAGCTCCTCTTTATTGTTCTCCTTTACCCGACGACTGCTCCTCTTTATTGTTCTCCTTTACCCGACGACAGCTCCTCTTTATTGTTCTCCTTTACCCGACGACAGCTCCTCTTTATTGTTCTCCTTTACCAGACGACAGCTCCTCTTTATTGTTCTCCTTTACCCGACGACAGCTCCTCTTTATTGTTCTCCTTTACCCGACGACTGCTCCTCTTTATTGTTCTCCTTTACCAGACGACTGCTCCTCTTTATTGCTCTCCTTTACCCGACACGGTAAAGCATCACGTTATTTGGGGGTTTCCGTTTTTGCTCTCTGGCCTTCTCGTATGGATGGGCACGCTTGACCAGACTGTTTAGTTAAGTCAATTTCCATGTCACGTGGATTGTGATCTAGATCAGCTGTTGTCACGGGTCGTGACGCCAGCTGGTGTTAATGGTCGTTTACCACTTTCAGGCCAGATGCGTCCCGCCCCGCCCCGCCCCGCCCCCGCCCTCACCCCGACTCCTACTGAATGTTGATACTAAGACTCATCATTTGATTGGGGTGAGTTGAACTATTTTCTGCTGTTGTACATTTCCTTCATTCTCTTCTTCTTAAACGATTAGCGGATTGCGTTGCCCAGTTGTGTGCACCTTGCAATCAAATATATTTGTCTTCAGCCCACACATTTGTAGACTTATTTTCCCTAACCTCGAGTAAGATACTTCTTTACAGCTGAGTGATAGCCCTGAACCTGGACAAGAACTCTGTTTTGTGTGTTTAGGAAGCTAATATTAAATTCTCTGAACATAAACCCTGCAGCATGGGAAGACATAGCTGCAGACCGCATTCTCTGGAAACACACTCTAAAGGTTCACCTCAAACAAGAAGCAGACAGATTCATGGAGAAAGAGAATACACGACGAAAGAAAAGAAAGGAAAAAAAAACATTTCTAGGGGCGCTGAAAAATCCATAGTCAACTCTGACTGACGGAGGCTACTACTACTAATTAAATTGTCCCATTGCTGTTTATTCTATTTTTGTTTTCGTTGTAAAGAGTTTTCATTGAACTATTGTTAGTAACCCGAAGATCTACTAAAATCTATCTTTGTAGCCATTCCGAAGAAGTAAGGCGCCACTGATTGTGAAGACCATCGCACTATTAGTCTATGAGCCATATGACTAAAATATTACTAAGAATAATCATGAGACGTGTAAGGAACAAATAAAACCAGAAATAAGTGAGAAACAATGTGGATTTGTGGAAGGAAAGGGCACCAATAATGCAATATACATCTTAAGAACATTGATAGAAAGATCTATAGAGGTAAAGAAAGATCTATATATGTGCTTTATAGACTACACGAAAGCATTTGACAAAGTAAAGCATGTGGAAATAATCAATATGCTGGAGAAATCAAATATTGATGTCAAGGATCTGCGAATCATAAAAAACATGTACTGGCAACAAACAGCAGCTATACGAATTAACAACCAACCAGGACAATTCCAATTTATAAAACAAGGAGTCAGACAAGGCTGTGTTCTGTCACCGGATTTGTTTTCACTTTGCAGCGAATGTATTATGAGATCAATAGTAGACAAAAAAGGAATTGAAGTCAACGGTCACAACATAAATAATTTGCGATATGCGGATGACGCAGTCTTAATAGCAGAGACAGAGAACGTACTACAAGAAATGATAGACATAATAGTAAAAGAAAGCAACAAGAAAGGTCTCAGTCTGAATAGTAAGAAAACAGAAGTAATGGTCATATCGAAGAAACAATCATCACCATCATGCAGCATAAAAATAAACGAGACAAATCTGAAACAAGTGCAACGTTTGAAATACTTGGGCCCAATAATAACATCAGATGGGAGATGCACCACAGAAATAAAAAAGCATAATAGCTCAGGCCAAAATAGCATTTCAGAAAATGAAAAATATCTTATGCAACAAATCTATGTCAATAGAAATGAGAAAGAGAGTTCATCGGTGACACATAAAACCAATTCTGACCTATGGAAGCGAATCATGGACAGTAGACAAACAAATGAAAAGACGATTAGATGCCACATAGATGGGATTTCTCAGAAGAATATTGAAAGTTCCCTGGACAGCTAAAAAGACCAATGAGGGCGTTCTCAAAGAGGCCAACACAAAAGTGTGCTCTTAAAAAACATCAGAAAGAAGCAATCAACATTTTTCGGGCACATCATGAGAAGAGGAAAGTTGGAATACTTGGTTGCAACTGGCAAAATAAAGGAAAGAGAGATCTCGGACGACAAAGAGAAAAAATACTGGATAGCTTGGTGTCATGGCATGGAAAACTGTCAACAACAGAACTGATACGATGCACTGTAGATAGAAGATTGTGGAGGGACATGATCACCTACGCTATCCGGTATGGCACATGATGATGATGATTGTTAGTAATTAGACTGAAAGAACAATGTCACCTTCGCACACACCGAGTAGGTTGGATTTTTCTATTTTACTTCAAATAAAAGTAGATGTAGCAGCAGCAAGGCATACGTCTACATCCTGGAGGTTTTAAGACCTGTATTAATCCAACCAATATGTCTCTCTCTATCTATCTCTCTCGCTCTCATTGCATATATATATATATATATATATATATATATATATATATATATATATATATATACTCTTTCTCTCTCTCCTTTCATTCCATCCGGGCTACTATAAAACATTATGACAACGAAAAGATATGCAATGAAAGTAGATAAAGTTTTATTCACTGTTAATGTGCGTCCTAACGATTTTTCTCTTTCTGCTCAATTTTGGCGCGTGTATTATTAAAGATTAATAAGATCATTTCAGTGGCTAATAACGCAGTCACAAGCTGATAGAGACCTTTTTGAATCATTGATCGTGGACTAGCGATACAATCAATGACTAGAACGTCAGTCGGATTCTTTGAACTAGAACACATTCACTTGTAGATTCGTGATCAACCTACAATCGTTACCCAGCTGTGCTTCCTTTTAGATCATCCATCACGATCCCTACATCTCCTGCTCCTAAAGTGAAGTGTTGATAACACAGCAGCTCTGATATCTGCATTTGTGTTTCTTTTGAAGAAAGACCAAACGAATTCCAAAATATACCTTTTGGTGCGGCTTGCATTTCATTTTGATTACTCCAGATAATCAACTTTTGAAGCAGATAAAACATGAATATTTAATATACGCGATCATTCTATCTTAGATTCTAGACATTGATTTCACAAACCTAGCTGCAATTACATGCGCCTGCTCTGTGATGTAATCAAACACCTGCTTCAAAAATGTGTCTTCTTTCGTATTCAGGACATGGGGAAACTATCCACGTATGATTACCGTTCATAGACTGTATGGTATCTAAGACGCTAGATATCAGAAGTGGTGAACATCGAAATAGCTTGAAAATAGATTGAATGTTTGTGATCTATTTTGGTGAAATATCTAACAGCTGAAATCGGTTCAACTGCTTACTTAAATGTTCATAAATATTTATATACACCATTTAAGATTACAAATTTTTTTTATGAAATAGCCAATTGGAGCAATTATAAATACAAATTTGAAAAACATTAAATATGTAATATTTGAACTATAACAATTATGCAAATTATGTGGACGTATGGTTGAATATCTCAAATGATATTGCCTGTTTGAGCACAACGTGTGTGCCCTTAATTTACTCTACAAACGTACATGATTGAGGAGTTGGGGAGGGGGAGTGCTGGGTAGTCTGGAGTCTAGAGGTACGTCGTCGGCCTCAGAACAGGAAGGTGGTAATTTTTTGAAAAATCATCATCATCATCATGTGCCAAACCGGTTGGTGGTGGTGATCATGTCCCTCCACAATCTTCTATCTACAGTGCATCGTATCATTTCTGTTGTTGACTGTTTTCCATGCCATGGCACCAAGCTGTCCAGTATTTTCTCTCTTTGTCGTCCGCGAGCTCTCTTTCCTTTTATTTTGTCAGTTGTAACCAAGTATTCCAACTTCCTCTTCTCATGATGTGCCCGAAAAATATTGATTGTTTCTTTCTGATGTTTTTTTTTTTTAATGAGTTCCCTTTTTGTGTTGGACTCTATGAGAATTTCCTCATTGGTTATTTTAGCTGTCCATGGAACTTTCAACATTCTTTTGAGAAATCCCATCTCTGTGGCCACTAATCGTCTTTTCATTTCTTTGCCTACTCAGAATTATCACGTAATCAAAAACTAACAGTGATTTTACCTTGCTCCTGAAATTAGCAATTGGCAACTGGCATTTGAGAAAGTGTAGAAATGTCTGAAACTGGTGATGTTATCATCTTTAGTTGTCAAAACACTAATACAAAATTAAATGACGTCAGAGAGTTCTGAAATAAATGTACTAGTCAGCTATTTCCCAGTCATAGATGTCTTTGGTGTTTCATCAGAAGAGGCAGGATATCGAGGAAACACTTAATAATGTAAGTAGTAAAGAGATCGGAAACACAATTGGGCATTATTCTAATTAAACGATGGTGGTCATATCCATCATCATCAAGTAACATGCCTGCTGGCTTAAGTGATCATGTCTCTCCACCATTTTAGATCTAAACAATTATTTATTATTTCCGTTGTTGACCTTCTGCTTACCCATTCTCTTAAGCTGTCTGGTATCTTTTCTCCTTGTTTCCCTCTATCTCTTCGTCCCTCAATTTTTCCAGTTGTCACAATATATTCCAAAGGTTCTCTTCTCATTATATTGTCAAAAAATGATGATTGTTTCTTCTTAATATTGGAAATTTGATCTCTTTTTGCTTTGGCCTCTTTCAGAACGCTTTCATTGCTCATCTTGCTCATTACAACCACATTTCTACAGCCTCTAAAGATTTTCTTGTCTGTTGTCCTATTGTCCATTATTTACATCCATATGGTAAGACTAGCTCTACATACCATTAAAAACTCATTTTCTTGTTTCTGGTGTTATAAATGGATTGTGCAGTATCTTCTTCATTTTTTGGAAAGCTGCTTTTGCCTGGGCTATTTTGCATCTCACCTCTGTTGTACATTCTGAGGTTAACATTGTTCTCAGATATTTAGATTCATTTACCTGTTTTAATATTTATATATCTAATCTTACTAAATAAAAGCATTAAAAAAAATAAACCCTTACCATACTAAGAGCAAAACATAATTATTTCTCTGGTCATTACGACCAGATGATGTAAAACATATTTGATTTTGGTTACATTAGCTCTCTTCTATAAACGCATCGTTATCTATAACTAATACATTATTAACTGTGTAAATTTGGTTGCTACTTTTTAACTGTCCATCTATCTGACGTCATTTCCATATAATGGACAGCGCAGAAACAACAGCAGTGCGAAAATTATTTATTTGCTGATGGCATATCAAGATGTTGACTATATTTATAAATGGCCTCTTTGTCTTCAAAGACGGTTGGACTTCATGGTGTTGATCATCCGTATTAACTGTTGACGCATTTTAGTTTAAAAGTTTAGTTCATGATTGGTTCTACCGAAATTTGTAAAATGAAATCTAGAAGCAGAATTAAATAGGTAGATTTATGTCCTATGGTCTCATCTCTTCTTATATCTCGATTTTAATCATTTAATTTTGTCCGCATTTAAATTGTGAGTGGTCTTGAGCTATTTATTGTATTTATCTCCATGGTCTATGATTTTCAAGGTCATGCTATACTGATAAGATTTACATCTCAACAAAGTATACATAAAGAGTAAATATGTTCCATCACTTTCTCGCATTCACAAGTTGAATACAATGGACCCCTTCTTGGCGCCTTATAATTTCATCATTTTTTTCCGTTCCCAAATTGTGGCGCAATTATTTAAAGAAGAGAATCGTTCACTACCAGCAGATATTGTCCCTACCAGCCACTTAAGCCTTTTGTCAAGTTTGCTGCACATCTACGGGCAATTTCCAGTGTGAGGAATCATCGTCGGCCCTGACTCAACAAAGAGATTTCTAAAAATCTTTAGATAAATGTGAAAGAGCCCATCATTCCCTACCCCTCCCACCAGAACAGTTTGAATACTTTTCGCTTCCACGCTCGGCATTTCTTTCCCTTCTATTTCTGCCGGTCCTCCTTTCTCTTCTAGTGCGTGTTTATTTGTTCAAGGAAATTCTAAATAAACCATAGCCATGGTTCGTTGGCTCTTCTGATGATTGACAACCAGCTCACGGAGCTCCGAACGCCAACTTTTGATACTGTTGTCACATATGCCCACCTCAATCCGCCTGTTTCAACATTGCCTTCGCTGGCTTTATTCTCGTTGAACTGCTGTCTGTATTGAACGTTCTGCAAAATGCGTGTCAGATCGCCCTAAAAACAGAAGAGCTTCTTGGTGGTGTGTATAAGAGTTTAGGCATTTACATTTAAATTTTATTGCGAGAGAATAAACATGTGAAGCATTAAAAGGTTAAAACACTCGACACTTACTAGGACAAACAAATATATGGGACGTTAAATGGAATATGAAAGGCGCAATATTCTTATCTTTGCTATTACCTTTCATGTACCTTTTTCTTCTAGTTCAGACAACTATTACTTTTCTTCATCGTCCATTCTTATAAGGACGGTAAATGAGTATGGGTGCATTTTTAGGTATTACAGCAAATTTGCGACATCTGCGCCTTGCAATCAAACACTTCCGAAATAAGCATGGTGTGGTAGTAACTCGCCGACCACATGATTGATTGCATCCGATTTAATAATATTGCAGACATTGAGAGTATACAATAGACTCAAATGTTTCTCGCGCCCACGCCGCCTTCGTGTCATGGACGTCGTATTAATAAACGAAATGTTTGATTTGATACGAATTGTTGCTAACGAAGGTAGCACAAAACAAGTAAAGGAATAAGATCTCTGGGCGGTGAGATTAGATAATGAATGGGTAACATGTAAACTATCCACCAATTTAGGCTGGGCTTTCTCTTCAGCAGAGAATATTAATTAGGCAGAATCACCGGGGAGCCCAAAATTGGATGCTAGGCTATTTAAAGAAGGGTAGTTAGCTTTCGGGGGATAGAATTCTTTAGGGATATTCGAGAGGACTTTATTCGGCGAGAAACTTGAGGACTTATTAATTCACGACAGAGAGTTGATTGGGAGTAAAGACTTAGTGTACATTCATAAACGGATGCATCAGATAGACGATTTAAAGGATTATTCAGAAATATTTGTTACGTAGAAAAGATCTTAGTTATAGATAGATGTTTCAGGTCTTAAAGAGATCATTGCTTATTAGGGAAATAAATACTGGGAAAATACAGATTAATACATAAGTAATGTTATCGTGTATTAAAAGAAGTTATATAGATTTAATAATAGAACTTGTGAGTATTATATAACATCGGCGGTAGCCTAGACAAATATAAACACTTTCTACTAATTATATAGTTTGATAAACGTTTAGAGGCCATAGCCAACTTTATGTGTAGTGAGTGATTTTTATTATGCAACCAAGATGTGTATCCAGATAAGTTAGGAAATGTGTATCTAATGAACAGTGGGGATAAACTTGTTGACAAGATCTAGGAAGTGTGTATCTAATGAACAGTGTGGATAAACTTGTTGCCGAGATCTAGACGGCGTCTTGTATCTTATGAAGTGTTCGGAACAATTTCATTGTAGTTTTTGTGCTGTCTATGGTTCTATGATGTCTAATTAATCACTTTGTGTTGGACGCAAATACAACGGTGAATTTTGCATGTGGCCAGGATTATTTGGACTTACATACTATTTATCCTCCGTGTAAACTAATCACAATGTGTTGCACACTGGCACAACCGTATATATGGGTACTGGGTTGCTTTCGCTCATCAATGCCTACTCTGTTGGCCAGACCCGTTGTCTGTTGGCCAGACCGGTTAGTCTGTTGGCTAGGCCCACCACTGAGAGGTGAGGGGGAGGGGGGAGATTACATAAGATCTATGAATTGATGGGGCCTTCAGCCTAGATAAGTTGTCTGAGGTCAAGGTCTAGGTAACAATTGCTACATCTTGAGAGACTAATTATTTCTCTTCGTGATTTTGAGAAAGACAAAATATAATCAACAATGTCTAAGTTTATAACTCATTATAACTTCAATACAATAAAATCTGGTTGCATCGCTAGTGTTCTTTGTAGCATTATTATACAACAAACCTGCGATCTCATTGCTATAGAGTTTGCGCAATATCATCATGTTGCTCAAACCAGCTATTTTGTTATCATCGTCATCAATGTCAATTGACCATGGCTTCTGGCGTAGGTGATGTCTCGCCATAATTCTTGATCTCGACAGTTATTGATATTTTCTGTTGTTGATCTTCTACCGAACCATTATCTTAAGATATCTGATATCTTTTCTCTTTGCTTCTCTTTATCTCTTCGTCCCTCATTTTTCCCGGTTGTTACAGTATATTCCAGCTGTTCTTTTCTCATTATATTGTTAAAAATGATTATTTCTTCCTAATATTGAAAAGCTATCTGTCTTTTTGCTCTGACCTCTTCCAGAACGTTTTAATTACTCTTCTTAGCTGTCCATGGTATTCTCAATATTCTTCTGTAAAACCACATTTCTACAGCCTCCAGTGACTTTCTTGTCTGTTGTTCTATTGTCCATGAGTCACGTCCATATGTTAAAACTGGTTCAACGTAACATTTAAGAAATCCTTTTCCATTTTTCATTGTCAAAAATGGATTGTACAGTAGCTTCCTCATTTTTTGGAAAGCTGTTTTTGCTTGAGCTATTCTGCATCTTACTTTTGTTGTACATCTACCATCTGAGGTTAACATTGTTCCCAGATATTTTAATTCATTTACTTCTTTTAATATTGTTTTAACTGTCTTTATTTTATTTTGTTATGCGACATATGTTAAAGATGAATGTGGTATTTAGAAAAAAAAAGTAGGTAAGAATAATATATTAAGAAAAATAAAACATTTTAAAAATATATTTAATTACAATGTAAATAAAAACTTAACAGAAATAAATATTTTTTTAAAAGAAATGTATAACTCGTTGAAGGTACAAAATTAAGTATTTAGAGTAAAATAAATGGAAGACAATCATCAGTACATGTAAGCAAAATAATAGCAATACTATTTTAATAAAGACAATAAGCAAAAAAAAAAAAAAAAAGTAAAGTATCCCCGTTACGCCAAGTGGTGTATAGGGAATATTAGTGACCATACATTTTACAGACCTTCGGCACATGATTTTTGGGGCTATGTGGTCGGTATTACGCCCGTGCCGCTTTACTTTCCCAGAAAAAAATCCGGTACCCATTAAAGGCTGGGTGAACCGGAAGCCGTCGGTTGGGATCGAACCCTACCTCTTGTCCTTTGTAGTCCAGTTCACTAACCACTGAGCTACCGCGGCTTAATAAAGACAATAGTTATCTTATTTTTACAAAAACGAGACAGTTATCCATTTTGGACATCGGTTGTTTAAGAAATCATACACAGCCAGCTTTATAAGCAACGAAGTTGTTATTGGAGAATGAGGATAGCGATTTCCGTTGTATTCTACAACCGCACAAGTTCATATGTTAATGATAGACAGTTCAGCAGTAGGAAACCTCTGAGAATGGTCCGATACCCCGAACTTTATGTGCCTGTGAGCATATGGTTCCAATGTTAATCAAGAAGTGGTAATTAAGACCTCATGCATCAACTTTTCATGATAATAGAATCCAGAAATTGCGTGACTTTGTCCGACCAATCGTTTCTTGGAAGTCCCAGACCGGAACATTCCGTTTCTGGAGCACGCACAAGGTATGAAGGTGTAATCAATCCGTGAGTTGTTGCACTGACTTCGTATTACCTGTCCGTGTTGTTTGCATGTTTGTGTATGTGTGCATGCGTGTATGTGAATTTTTTTTGTTATCGCATGCGTGAATGTGTATGTGAGAATGTATATGTAAGTGCATGCGCGTGTGTATATTTGTACATGAGAGAGTATTTATGTGTAAATGCATGTATATGTGGAAGAGAATTTGAATGAGAGTAAGTACATATGTATGAGCGAGCGTATTTATCAGGATCGTGTGTGCACATTATTGTCAACACTCTTATCTATCGACGTCTATCAACGATAGCTACTTTTCTTAGGTGGCTTAGTTGGCCGTGTGCTCTAGCGTTTGTTTCTCGTGGTAAGACGCTGTGTCGAGGATTACGGGCTCGATCCTGCTTCGGGCTGTCAGTTGCTCTTTGTTTTGTTTTTTTTTCTGTTGATTGTTTGTGATTTTTTCCCTGGATTTACAGGGACCTTCCCTTCCATTTTATACTTTCCAGTCCAATGTCTTTTAACATGGCCATAGTATTGTAATTTCATATGTAAACTGTTTATAAGCCAGTTCTTTTCAATGCTTATGTCTTTTAATATGTCTTTATCTTTAGCCACGATTTTCTAGTTATTTTTCTACAACATTTTGTGTGGAATGAACCAGTTTTTTCATTGTTGTTTGCGAGATTGTCTACAATTAACATATTTTGAAGCTATGGCCAGATTGCTTATCATCAAACGCACCTCTTAAGCATTGATTCGTTGCCGTCGCCAGTTTTTTTTTTTTTTTTTGGTTTTTTTTTTTGTGTTTTTTTTACAGCGGGTGTTAAATACAACATATGACTGTGTTACTGCCACCGCGACCGTTCTTATAACAGATGAGCTACACCGCTCTGCCGAGCCTAACAGAAATCCCAAGCAGAATATGTCTGCTACTACTATGACAGACAGCGACAGCATTCTGTAATTATGATACCGGTGATGATGATGATGATGACTACAGCAAACATTGATTCATCATCCCCGCCTCCAGGTGAACATTTCTATCTCAGGCCAGTCCCGCGTGTTGCTTGGTCCAGCTTGTCTACGAGGCGGCACCGTCGCGCGCGCGAGAGAGTGGGCGCGTAATTCTCCACAGCAGCAGATAAACTCCATCTATCGTCATCGCGTGTGGATTTTTAGCTCCGCCACCAAGAAACGTTTGTCCTTCAGACATCGTCCGACCTCTCACTACTATCACCTGACAGCAAACAATTTCTAAATCACTGAAATAAATTTATGTTTTAGAAAAATACAACTAAGTTTCAATAATAATAAATACATTAAAAAAAGCTGTGACGGACTTAAAACACGGAAGCAAATTATTTCACAGCATAATTAACATCTCCCAATATTATGAACGTGCAATGATATATTCCTTTACACGTGGAGTCATCGTGCGACACGTCATTATACGTAATTTCCGTAGACCCAGTGTGTGAGCGGATGACAAAATATAAGTGTTCTTGTTTGAACAATTGCAGCTAACTTTTTGTTATCGTCATATTGCCGTTTATTGCAGAATTACTATGTGCCAAAATGTATACAATATTTCACGAGCCCGTTGATGTGTTGTTATATTATTTAGCTGCAGTTCTTAAAGACATCAATGTTGCTGATAGTTTCGCGAGACTACCCCTTAGGACATGGCGAACATTGATTGATGTCGGAACCGTTTCTACAACACAAAATGGAGACTACAGACACCAAGGTAAGAAGGTGTTGACAAGATTGACCTGAACAAATTTAATCAAAATAATTTTACTGAAAATATTTTCTTTTCAACTTTCAAATGAATGGCAATTCTAAGTCGACTAATCTATGTCAAATATAATGATTATTTTATTTATGTCATTAATCTTATGACTAACATGACTAAATAAACATCAACATATTAGTATGTAGTATTTTAGTAAACTGCAGAAGACTAAAACAAAACGTGAATAGAATTCAAAATGAATTAAAATTTTAGCAATATAATGAAGTAGCATGTACAATATATATATATATATATATATATATATATATTGTTTTTATTAAACTTGTTTATTTCTCTCTGTTTAATTATGTGCATTTAAACATATAAAATATTAAATACTACGTTTTAAATCAATAAAATGTATTCTTTTCTGCATTAAAATTCACATTAAAATATTGAACAAATGTATTTATTTACTTACATACACATTTTGTTTGCTGTGGTGTGTGTGGCTTAACATATGAAATTTTAAATTATTTTACAAAAGTTCACGTTTTCTCAATCATTACATCTCGTGGATGATAAACTTCGTAACCAAATGTCTGTGTTTTATTTTCTTTCTTTGAATTTCATTTCAACTGGATTTTTCAATGATCCTTGTTTTCTTGAAACTATTAATTGTGCACTGGTTATTAAGCTGTTGTTTTTTTTTTTAAATATATTAAATATGAGATTCCCACTAAAATAAATTTCAAGCCGAATGAAAGTTGTTTTTATTTTCTTGTATTTCTTTCTTTTACATTCTTTCAATAAAAATATGTTTTTCCCACTTTCCAAATCAAACACACAAAATTTTGTTTCAATCGCCATAAATTAATAAAATATTATATAATTGTTTTATATATATATATATATATATATATATATATATATATATATATATATATATATATATATATATAGCAATTTTTATAATGAAAACGTTGATTCACTTCGCATAGCTGTACTCTTTTTTTTAATGAATGGGCCAATGAATACTTATGTTCTTTAAAATGTATTTATTTATTTATTTTTGCTGGCGTGTAAAGGACGTTTCCGTGTCGCCAATTACAGAGAATTCCCATAACTCCCCCCCCCCCCCCCCCGGCTTCTCCCCCTTTTCAGATCCCTGGTCATAAAATTGGCCAGCTTGAGAAGTAGAAGTATGTACCTCCACGTGCAGGTTTGCGTCATGGTCGACCCTTTACTATGAGGGTAGAATTCATTTATTTAGTTTCTGATATATCACCCTGATGATATATAATGGGCTCTGTGGAGATTTGTAAATGTTGAAACATGGCAATGGATTTTAAGTTGTACTTGATGCCAGCAAACAAAATACAAGTAAAACAACAAAGATGACTGTCAGTTATTACAAATGCAAGAAAGTAGACACAAGAAACGTATTCTACAATTATTATGAGCGGAGACCAAATGGATGGTGCTGTACAAAAGATACAATAAGTAGCGATAGAACCAAACGACGAGAAACATGAACATACTTCATATCACGGCAACAAAAGCTGGGAAGACATAAACAAATAAAATTCATCAATAAAAAATATATTCATAAAAGTTTGCCTTAGTCCGTATTGCCTGTGCCGTGCCAGACCGCATGTCGCTGGAATATTTTAAAAAAAATGATTCCAACATCCCATCTTATGTCATGATGTTGTTCCTCCATCATGAAGTAGGACAAAGAGTCAGGTAGGATTGAACAAAGACTGGAACGCTGATGAAGGTTTCAACAACAACAACTATTTCAACGAAATCGTATGTCTACTCGTGTTGTTCTAGCAGATTCCATCAAGCGAATTAAAAATGACATCTTTTCTGAAACCATATCTACGGAACCACCAAAAATAATAAAATAAAATAAAAAAGAGATAAATTGTATAATTGTTTTAACGTGAATTATTTTTTTTCTAAATTTGTTTAGCAGATATGAAGAAAAAAGTCAGAAGAATAACATTGTCTAGTCATTTATTTAATTTCAGAAGTTGTCAGTAAAAGCGCAATAAAAAGTTTAACAAAATTATTTGCGACTCAACTTTCAATTCATAGTTAAATTTAGTATTAATATTTTAAACTTATTTGATTCTAATAAATTGTAACATATAACTTCTTTCTAAAACTTTTTTTAGCTTTAATTATTTTTTAATATTTGGATTTGAGTTCCTTTTTATTTAAAATTTTATCAGCAATTAATATATTCTTCATTGTCATTTTAAAATTCTAAACAATTGTGAAACTATTACTTTTCTGAGTTAGAAGTATTCAAACACGAAACAAAGCAAAGCCACATCTGATGTATGAAATTCTGAAATGCTACATTTTCATAGTAAATATTTTTTTCTGCCAATACGCTCTGTTTTCTATACTCAGAATGTTCACATGATCTTACATATTTAACATCCAAGACTTGTGAATATGTATTTTTTTCTAACAATAAAATTATTGTTATATTTAACCACTCTATATTGATCTATTTGCTTTGAAGCAATTCATATTTTTGTTTTCTTGTCAGTTATTATTGCTAGACTTTAATTTGTTCTTATTTAATAATTCTTTAAAGATTGTTTTGTTTTTAGCAATTCCACATTAAGCATACCTTCACGCCTTAAAGCGAACGGTGTATATGGTGTTTGTCTCCATATATTTTTCAACGAATAGCGACACACTTTATAGATGATGTGGTCGGCATCATGTCAAGCCGCTACATTTGTTCATAAAAAATATACCAAACTAATTTTCAAGTGCTGTGAGTCCTTAGTCGATATCTGTCCGAACAAATACGCTGCGTCTATAAACTTATCACTGACCATTTTGGTCACAGCGAATGCACTAACCAATCAACCACTCATTCTAACTAAACTATTGTTATTTTGTAACCATAACTAGACTCATTAATTTGTAAGTATAACTAGACTTTTATTATTTTGTAAGTTTAACCAGACTTATTATTTTGTAAGTATAACTAAATAATTATCGTTTTGTAATCATAACTAAACAATTACTGTTTTCTAATCATAATTAGACTGTTATAATTATTTTGTAAGTATAACTGGACTATTCATCATCACCATCATCATCAAGTACCGGGCCTACTGGCGTAGGTGTTCGTGTCTCTCTACAACTTTCGATCTCAACAGTTATTTATCCTTTCTGTTGTTGACCTTCTGCCAAGCCATTCTCTTAAGTTGTCTGGTATTTTCTCTCTTTGCTTCCCTCTATCTCTTCGTTCCTCAATTTTTTCAAATTGTTACAATATATTCCAGTTGTTCTCTTCTCATTACATGGCCAAAAAATGATGATTGTTTCTTCCTAATATAGGAAATTTGCTCTCTTATTGCTTTGACCTCTTTCAGAACATTTTCATTACTCTTTTTAGCTGTCCATGGCATTCTCAACATTCTTCTGTAAAACCACATTTCTGCAGACTCCAGTGATTTTCTTGCCCTATTGTCCATGATTCACATTCATATGTAAAGACTGGCTCTACATAACATTTAAGAACTCTTTTTCTTATTTCTATTGTCAAAAATGGATTGCATAGTATCTTCCTCATTTTCTGGAAAGCTGCTTTTGCCTGAGCCATTCTGCATCTCACCTCTTTTGTACATCTTCCGTCTGAGGTTAACAAAGTTCCCAAATATTTAATTTCATTTACCTGTTTTAATATTGTTCCACTTGTCTTTATTTTGCACCGAGGTTATGTCTTTTTCTTTGTTGTTACCATTACTTCTGTCTTTTTGTTATTAAGGCTGAGTCCTTTATTTTTGCTTTCTTTGACTATAATGTAACTAGACTATTACCCTCTTGTAATCAAAACTAGACTGTTATTATAATTATTTTATAACTATAGCTAGATTATTTTGTTTTGTAATCTTAACTAGAATTGTAATATTGTGTAATTATTTAACTATACTATTATTATTTTAAATCATTACATATATATTTTAATTTGTTTTTAACCATTCTGTTCTTACAATATCTCATTCTTAACCACTCCAGTCTAGATTTGTATTTGTATTTTTCAATGTAGTTAATAACTAGTTAATAACTAGTTAGTAACTTAGTTTTCGTTTCATAAAATCTAAATCTTTATATTTTCATTATCTGCATTATATATTGTTCTTCCAGTAGATGCTTGTTTGTACATTATCATATTCCAACCATTTTCTGCTAAGTAATTTTATATGAGCTTGACATCAATCATGAAAAGACTAAAGTCATGAAAATCTTAATTCCAACAGACGACAAAATATACATGGAAAACAAACCAGTGGAAGAGATCGATCACTTTATCTATCTTGGAAGTCACATTGATCGAGAAGGGGATACAAGCAAAGAAGTTAGAATCAGAATAGCTAAAGCAGCAATGTCTTTCATAATCCTTGAAAAATTGTGGAAATCATAACTCATCAGCACAAACACAAAACTTATACTGTTCAAATCGAATGTACTATCAACCCTTACGTATGCGGGTGAAAGCTGGAAAACAACAAGAGATATAGAAACAAAGCTGAACGCATTCGAAAATAAATGTCTAAGGAAAATACTTGGTGTAGCATGGAACGAATTCAAAACAAACGAGGAAATTAGAGAAATCGTCAATCAACCACTAATATCTTCAGTAATAAAGAAAAGATGATGGTCATATGTTGGACATGTGATGAGAAGAGATAATAACCGAATAGCTAAGCAAGCCCTCATGTGGGAAACAACAGGTAAGAGGAAAAGAGGAAGACACAGAGAGACACTGAGAAGAACATTGATGAGATAGGCAAGAGCAGCAGGAATCGGCTCCCTCAATGAGATGGAGCTGCTTGCACAGAACAGAGACAAGTGACGAGATTTGATAAAATATCTTTAAAAAAATTGAAAACTGCTAGAATGAAAATTCAGATAAGAGAGGGAGTATTCTGGTCTACGCCCTATGGGCCGGCTACGGCTCAAAAGGTCAATAGATAGATGGAATTTTATATGTAGTCACTGAAGTCTGTAGAAATGTGGCTTTACAGAAGAATACTGAGAATACCATAGACAGCAGAAGAGTAATGAAAATGTTCTGGAAGAGATCAAAGCAAAAAAGAGCAAATTTCCAATATTAGGAAGAAACAATCATCATTTTTGGCCATGTTATGAGAAGAGAACAACTAGAATATATTGCAATAACTGGGAAAATTTAGGGACGAAGAGATAGAGGGAAGCAAAGAGAAAAAATACCAGACAGCTTAAGAGAATGGCTTGGCAGAAGGTCAACAACAGAAATGATAAAAACTGTTGAGATCGAAAGTTGTGGAGAGACATGATCACCTACACCAGCAGACCCTGTACTTGATGATGATGATGATGATGAATGATATATGTGTTGTGTTTAGACACGAAGATAATTTAACATGAGAGTAAATTCTCTTGTTCTTGGAACTGGACTGGACGTTCTTGAAAATAATTCTCTTTATTTAATTTACCTACTTCCCCCTCTACCTATATCTTTGTTTTTTTCAGTCCTTGTTAAAAAAAAAAAAAGTAGTGTCCCGTCACACCAAGTGGCGTATAGAGAATATGGTGTTAGTGGCCATAATATTTATAGACCTTCGACACATGATTTTTGGGGTAATGTGGTCGGTATTACGCCCATGCCGCTTTACTTTCCCAGAAAAAATCCGGTACCCATTTAAGGATGTGTGAACCCGGAAGCCGTCGGTTGGGATCGAACCCTACCTCTTGTCCTTTGTAGTCCAGTTCACTAACCACCGAGCTATCGCGGCTCCCTTTTTTTCTGTCCTTGATATATAAATAATGATGGAGGGTGGGTGGCCGAATAGATAACTTGTCATGCTCCAAATCAAGATTGTGCCGGTTTCAATCCAGGTAGGGTCAACAATTTTTATCTACCGAAGGTGAAATAAAAGCTTCAAACCGAAAACCTCGCGATGACTCCAGTGGATAAACGACCTCTCTATATCGGTCCTATAACCACTCACCCCCCCCCTCCCCACTCTCCCCACCCCCAGCAGACCCCAGTAATGGGTAAATGCAGTAAAGATTATCTTTTTTTAACACATCATCAATGTCTTGCGTGTATGATACCATTAATGTGTGTTCGGTCCTGCAATTATGTTAAACTTCCTTAATAATTCATTCATATTTGTGTTGGCCGCCACAATTTGAAGTACAACTTTCATTTCAATGTTCTGGCACAAAAACTAACGATCCTCTGCCAATGTGCCAGAGATGCGGGTGGCTGCTATTGTGTGTTTTGAAAGTCAAAAAGAGATTTAAAAAGTCAATACTTTTTAGTTACAAAAATGAATATAACTAATGCATATGTATCGGTTTAATTTATTATCACCATTAATTATTTTTTATCAAAACTAATCACTGACTAAAATTATTCAAGATATATGTTAGGCATATATGCTCAACAAAAAGCTCAATTAATACTCGCAATTAGTGAAAAGGTATTAATTCAAAGATCTTAATATGCATATTGACAATTTCACCTTTTTTATCCAGTGAGTCTACAACAGGCAAGCAAAAGTTAATAAAACTACAGTTTCGGAGTTAATTTTAATTCACAGAAAACAATGGCCCTTTAGTTCAATTATCAGCTTAGTGAACATAAAGTCCCCGATGATATTTATTTAGAAACGCCCAAACGTTAACGTCATCCAGATTTGCTAATAATTATTTTCTTCAATTTTAAACACCACTCGGTGCTGTAGAATCTAACTGTCATCTACATATAGTGTGCAGCCGATTCAGCATGTTTGATTGTCACTTGATGTAATTATTTCGGAGTAGAAGTAAGAAAGGGAAATGCAACCATCATCCTTGTGGTGTATGGTGGTATTGCCCTTTCTCGACAACTATCGTAACATTTACATTTAGTGTGGTCAATGTAAAACTAGGAGAGGAATATCTGATTATTGACAGCTTCTGTCACGGAGAAAGGTCCAGGATAACCAAGGACTTAAGCAGTCACGAACAAATGAACGCAAATGCCAAATTCATTGAGCAGCAAGGTGCAAGGGCCAACGCAACGCAAACTGGTAATAAGCGAACAAACGTGAAGATTTGCATGTCTCCTTTGAAGAATCTTCAAACTGTGACTGGCTTTTGATTTTCACGAGCAGAAATAATTTCATTTTCTTCGTCTTATGTGATCAAGTCTTTTGACCTTTCCTTTTTGTCTTGTCTTATGATGGGAGGGTAGGCACAACACGGTGAGCTGTGGGAATAGTCAAATTACATTTGTAAAATTCAATACTTTCTGACAAGACAATCTGAGAATAGAAGAGTGGAGTTATATATAGATATCTATGTTTGTGCTTTTCAATTGTCTGCGTCTCGATCTGCGCTTGTCCGACGACCGTTCTCACCTTCGTACGCTACTGAAAAGGATCTTAAGTGGACGTCGATGATTTATTTGCAGTTTAGAGCAAACTGAGAAGTTTGTTTGCCATATCAATGTCTACTCGCTTAGCCAGACTTATTAGTTTGTTGCTAGGAACACCGTGAGCGCTGATCTGGGTAGCTGTTTTACCGATTCAGCGAGCTAAAGTCGCTAACCGCTTTTAGCCCTGGTTGCTTTATAACTCAATTATTTCAATTTAATTTATGTTAAACGTCTTGAATTTGAGGTATTTTAATTTTATATGTGTTAACATATTATTATTATTATATGCTATGTAATAAAGTTTAATTTAAAATGAAAACAATTATAAATAATTCCACAATTAAATTAAGAAACATGAAACGGAGTTTGGAAGATTGGACATTTTGGATGTAGCTGTATGTAGAGATTTAAAAGAAATAAGTAATCAATGCTAATATGATTTGAACAAAGGACAAATCTTGAATTCAGACTGGCATCACCACAATAGTCGTAATAACGTTGATCAGTTTTATTAAACATGTAGTCTAGTGTATCCCATTTCAATAAATGTGTATCTCCTTTAGTCTGGCCCCAACCTGTCAAGGTGTTCGGTTTTCCAGAACCTACCCCAGCAATCACTCGGATTATGAGAACACACGAACTCCTCTACCGTAGCGTGGTTAGAAAACATCAAAAGAGAGAGTTACAGTCGTTGACAGAACTTAATGGAGCTGCTGTAGAAATTAGAGTGGGGGGGGGGGCGTGCGGAAGGTGACAAATAAAAGGAACAGAAACGCTTTAAAAAAAAATGCTTGCAGTACTGACTCAATAGATCTGATAGGAATACTATTTTAAGTCCTGTGATAATAAAAAAAAGTTAAAATATCAGTGATGTTAAAATCGTTATATTCTTCACAATATTATCATTCACTAACAAAGAATTGTACGTTTATTTTTTTTATATCTCACCACCCCCCCCCCCCCCTCTTCCCTGCCCCATGTTAAATGAATGGCTGTTTGAGTCGCTTCTGTAGCATAAGATTTTCAAAAGGTCGAGGAACCACTGAAGCTGGCAGCATAATCAAAGGGGGTTTTGGCCATTATTTAGGCTGAAAGGATGAACCCAGGCACTATAAAAGCCAATGGAAAGCGTTCATAAAGTGGGTTCAACGAAGCGTAGAGATAGCGGGGTTGTTGACAAAATCTTTCTGTTGGTTTATGTGAACATGCTGAGTGTGTCACCTATGAGAGCACGCGATATGTGCTATAGATATGTTTAGAATAACTACAATGAGGTTACAGGTAGAAGTGTATTTTAGTGAAATTCTACTTCATAATCATCTAGTTAATTATATAGTTTAGTGAAACTGTACGTGTACATTTGTGACTTATATTTAGCAAAAAATAAACGTTATAACTTTGGAATGATGTTAACGTTAGGGAACATCAAATGTGCAAAAGAGGCGAGGTGCATGCAGCAGAATAGCTAAAGTACTTGTTTGTGACTTATATTTAGCAAAAAATAACCTTTATAACTTAGGAATGATGTTAACTTTAGGGAACATCAAATGTGCAAAAGAGGCGAGGTGCATGCAGCAGAATAGCTAAAGTAAAAGCTACCTTCCAAAGAATAAAGTACTCCACCACATAAATAAAATCAACAAGGTAGGCTGGATTATTTATTTCCATTTGGTGTAGCAGCAGACGTGTTACATAATATTAGTTTTGATGATCTGATTAAAGACTTGGCAATTAAAAAAGTAGGAAAAAAGTTTCCAAATATAAATAAAGTAGAAGTATAAAAAATAAACGATATTTTCTATTTTTCTGTAAGTTTTGTTGAATTTCGATAAATAACATTGTATTTTATGGTGTATTGTTGTTTACTTTTAAAATTACATATATATGGGGGAGGGCATCAGCATCGTTTAAGTTCTTAAAGTCTCAAAGGGTGTCAATCCGGCCCTGATGATCACACACAGCAGCAGGCGTGGTACTTAGGTCCATTCTCCTTCTGCTAGGACGTTAATGATACACCACTAGACGTTAATGATACTCGTATTATAAGTTAGAAGAAAGCATTGGTTAGCTCAGAGTTGGTAACATCTTCATACAGCTTGTCCTGGTATGGTACCGGTGATGGCCACAATAGCCTTCTCTCTTCACCATATGTTGGACATAACTGTAGCGGATGTTCAGCAGTCATTTTACCTGTACCAGTCACATTAATCCGACGTTCATATTCTTCGGGTGTTGAAAAAGATTTTTAAAATCTGTTTTGGCCTGTTCGGAGTCTACAAAATGTTACTTGTTCTTTTCTCTTGAGCTGTAGTAGGCAATACTGTTTCTGGCAACCCTGGTTGTCTGTATTCCATCTATTCATATATTTGTTCTTGACAAACTTCTGTGATAGGGGACCTCGGTAGCCTAGTTCGGAGCACCACTACACTAGACACCGACGTTCGGACAACCCGTATTCGATTCACGCTGAAGCAGTTTGAGAAGTGTACTCGTTGTTGGAAAAAATATCCCAGCGGTCAACCCAGCCGCTGGCAGAAATTGTTACCAGGGTAGCACTCTGGGTTGGTACGGAATGGCGCCTCGCTCGTGAGTTACGCTGCTTGAGGCGACACTAGGCGGAAGTCTTTGAACACTTCTGGATAGCGGCCGAGCACATATTATATATATTTTATATATATATATATATATATATATATATATATATATATATATATATATATATAGGGTAAAAACCTGAGTGGTAAGACGCAGATTCAAGTGTCGTACTTTACGATCTTTATCGTGCACCTCCGTGATGCCACACTTGAGCTGTTGTACTTGGCAAACAAAAGCTATGATAAATATT
Source organism: Megaustenia siamemsis (assembly GCA_032433765.1). Taxonomy (NCBI): domain Eukaryota; kingdom Metazoa; phylum Mollusca; class Gastropoda; order Stylommatophora; family Ariophantidae; genus Megaustenia; species Megaustenia siamemsis. The sequence goes on from JAVIAB010000051.1 coordinate 32,874,501, forward strand.
ATAATGTTGTCAACAGTATACTTTTGTGAACACAGTACTTTAAATAAATATTATAATGTTGTCAACAGTAATACTTTAGCAAATATTATATTATAGTTTAGTTTAAATTATAATTTTACAAAATGTTATATATTGGCGTGTCTTATAATGTAGTGTTTTGTGTTTCCAACATGTCGGTATTTGTGTTTATCTATCATGAAATTGTATCAATTCAACAGATGATGGTAAAATAGATCATCAACGACGAAACACAAGCTATTGTTCTCTAAATCTTGGAAAAGTGATACAGTTAACCAGTTCAATATTAGATCATAATACAGACATCCACACCATTTTGTGCGTATATATGCATATATATATATATATATATATATATATATATATATATATATATATATATATATATATGTTCATGGTGCAGAAACCAGGACATTAGACAAGAAAACAAAACAGAGAATTGAAGCCCTTGAAATGTGGATACATAGAAGAATAGGTAAAATTGGAAATAAAAAAAAACAAAACAAACGATGAAGTCTTAAAACAACTAAAAAAAAAGATAAACTACTAAACACAATATAAACAAGACAAATTAGATTTTTGGGCCATGTTAAAAGTCACAACAACCTTCTAAAAGTAATCGTGGAGGGGAAAAATACAAGATAAAAGAGGCAGACCAAGGCTAACATGGGCGAGTGACATAACAAAATAGACACATCAGCCTATGACAACCTGCACAATCAAAGCAAGAGACAGAGCAAAATGGCACTCCATGGTAGCCAACCTTCGTTGCGGAGATGGCACTCGATGATGATGGTGATATATATATATTATAATAATAATAAAAGAAAGGCGATGAAGTGAAATAGTCGCCAATTGAATGCAGTAGAAGAAGTAGAAAAAGAAGAGCACTATTAAGAGTTCTCTTAGATGAGGTTAATGGTTGGGCAAGTTAGTGATTTGGTTAGAGAAAGAGTGGCGTTTCATCAGAGCATATTCCTTTCTATACTGAGATATAAACATAATTCTTTAAAAACTCAATGTTAAATGTGGCAATAAAAATAATTATTCATAGTAGAATAATAAAGACCTTATAATTAATGTTACATAATTTAGAAGAGAAATGACTCATGAAAAAGGATAGGAAACCCTGTGGATCAGTGGGCCTGACTTGTCCATTCTGTGGCCGTGTGTGTTTGTAGAATTAGCCACATTGGTAAAATTAGCCACGAGAGAAGCTGTTCGACAAAAACAAAACCTCAAAAGCCTTTAAAAAATACACAATATCCTCCACTAGACCGTCTGACAAGACGAAAAGGGCCATATTATATTATAATTAATGTTATAGCCTCACCGAGATAAAAAGTTTACGATAACTGATGCTTGAACGATCACATTTAAAAAATAATCACAGCCCAATCATTATTCAATGACTTGGCAGCATCGGTCTGGATCAACTTCCATAACTCTGCGATTGTTTTCTAATTAAAAACTCTGCATTGATAATAATTCTTAAAAATAGTCTTGTGGTGGAGAAATATCCAGCAATTTATGTTACATATAATAAAGTGGCTAGTGCAGGGCCTAACTATCCATTGATTGATTTATGAAACGGCCGGAAAGGGCTATTGTTGCATCTTGTTTGAATGTAAATCATAATACGGGTAAACTGCGCCTACTTCACGCCTATTTCAGTATGGAAAAGGTATAGCATTAATCACAAAGATGAAAGCCAAGTAATAAAGTCATTTACGACATGTATCTATAGAGGTTTTTATAAAATTAATTTTCTTTTTCATTTCCTTCACAAAAAGGTAGTTGTTTTCATACAGGGGTCATCACATTCACAGTTGACAACATTTTGGGACCTCAGCTCAGACAAAACAAATTAATTTTTACTTTTGGTTCATTGTTTGAAATAAAGTAAAAGCAGTACCATAGCACGTATATGGGAATGATTGTGGTAATGGCTTTAACTCTTTTAACTCCTGACCATTATTATAACAATATACTTTCTATCTCGAGAGATAAATCGATGTCTCTTTAGAGCAAACACGGCAGAGAGGCGATCTTTCTACACAAGCTGGGGCAATATGGAGGTTCAGGGCTTCACAAACTTCTTATTGGTCCCTTTGGTTGATTTCAGTGGAAAACAAGTCTGTTATGTTTGTTATCAATCTGACTGTAGAAGATGCCGGTAACGATCTTCAGCAGATAACTAACAATCTTAGTGACTTTACTCCGCTTTTCTGTTTGGTGATTGCTTCTCCGACCTTCGCTTTTCTCGAGACTCCACCAAGGCAAAGAAGATAAGATACAGGTTGTATTGAAATGATTGCTTCAACATAATATTTTGCATAAATTAATGAGTTCACGATTAACGATATTTTTAATTCATACAAGGCTTTCTCTGTATTTCGATTTATATTTTGTCAATTTTCTAATTCAGACAGAAATCATAAAGAAGTTTTGAACTTGATATTAGTTCACTTACGATGCAGTCAAACATTCTGACCAAACTAAAAGAATATGCCACGGGTTAAATAGTTATTTTAGCAATAACAATTCACAAAATAGATTAGCAATAACAATTCAGACAACAATTCTGATAGACAGATTCATGCTTTTACCCTGCAGTATATTGACATTCTCGATACTTGGTAGGATTCAAAGCACGCAATTTCTGTTGATGAGACAAGAGCATCGGCAACACAGAACATCGAATATATCGAAAGGTACGCAGATAGACAGAATGCTTTCCCGCAGTTATTACATTCTCGATCTGTAGGATCAAAGCACCAATTTCTACAGCTCTGACGAGTGTGTTGTGGACACATCCAACAACATCGTGATTTTACTACTAAAAGGGAATTATTACGTCTGAAAATAGTAAGTCTGATCTTTATTTTATTCATTGGTTGCCGTCTCTACGTGGAAGATTGGCCACCATGTAGCGCCATTTTACTCTGTCTCTTGCCTTGATAGCGCACTTTGTGTCATAGGTTCAGCTGTACATCTTTTGGTGTTGTCAGTCTATTTCAGTCTTAGTCTGCGTCTGCTTCGTCTAAATGGCACTTTCGTTTCTAGATAACCTTTTATAGGGGTTTGTGTCTCTTCACATATCCTAACAAATTTAGATGTCTTATTCGAATTATGTTAAGTTGCTCTTTTTTAATGTTTAGCTGTTTCAGAACTTCGGGACTTTCTGCTTGTAATACGGTGCCCTCTGAATATCTTAAAAGATGATTATGTATCCATTAATGTTTAGACGTGAGCTGTGTTTTTCATCCGGATCGTGTTTCGATATCCAGATTGCTTACAATGAGTGATGATATCGTATGACGAAGGACATTTCGTTTGAGCTCACTTTCTGTGCGGCTACTCCTTATGTCTATTGACGTATGTTGTGGCTGCTATGATGGGAACTGCAGCTACCTTCCTTTGTTCGGATCCTTCAATGAGATAAGATTTAATTCGGATGATTCCACTGACACGGGCGGCTGAACAATTATGGATTTTAATTCGTTTGCAGTGATGCCGGGGCCTTCGACTAACTGTAACTATAATGTTTAGATCTGACATCTTCATGATATAAGGCAGCACTGCCATACTCTTCTTTTTTTATCGATAGGTGCAGAATATTCAAACTGTTAGATATTATCATAGCTGTTTTTTCCCCATTATAAATTACTTATCGGTCTTATGTCAGCATCATCTAGATGCATATCTTTCAGGCCTTCTGTTAGTTATTTAGATATGTTCTGTCAAAAAGCTTTGATGTTATCGATGAAGGGTGCATAAATTTGTTTACTTCATTTTGATCAGACATAGTTTAGACCTAATATATGCTATCTAGGTATGATCATAAACATTTGCAATTACTTTGCCTTATAACAAAAAAGTAAGTAAAGAGCCCCCGTCACGCTAAGAAGCGTATAGCGAATATGGTGTTAGTTGCCATAATTTTTACAGACCTTTCGGCACATGATTTTTAGGGTAGTCGATATTACGCCCATGTCGCTTTATTATCCCAGAAAAAAAAAATCCGGTACCAATTTAAGGCTGGGTGAACCTGGAAGCTGTCGATCAGGATCGAACCCGACCTGTTGTCCTCTGTAGTTCAGTACTTTACCTTATAATAAAAGAAAATGATATCAAATTTATGATATCAAATTTATGATATCAAATTTATGATATCAAATTTATGATATCAAATTTATGATATCAAATTTATGATATCAAATTTATGATATCAAATTTATGATATCAAATTTATGATATCAAATTTATGATAGAAACATAATTATGGGCAGCGGTGGTTGAGTTGACTTGGCCGTTTCTTCAGTCCAATCGATTCTTGTTCGGTTACCTGCAGAGTTCGTGTATTTTTTTTAATCTAAATTAGAACGTGTAACAACAGCACAAATCATGCGAACTTTGGTCTCAGAACCTCTCATTTAACTTCTCCTCTCGTCACTGCAGACCACAACAACGGGACAATGTTGTTATAGATGTTTTTCTAGGCACAAAAATAATAAACACTTAAATCTGAACGTTAAGTATGAAAAAAATGTTATCTTTGAACTAGTACTCGTACACAACTGCTAGACTGATGTTGATTAACAACAGCAACAATTGGCAATGGCTGAAAGTACCAGAAGGGCGTAGCCAGAATTTTGCATCTCCATCGACACCCGAATGGGTATAAGAATAAGTGTGAATAATAATAATAGTAGTAATAATAATAAGAAGAAGAAGAAGGAGAAAACGTTAACTTAATGTCGCTCTGTAAAGACTAACGTAGATAAGTTGAATATTTGCAGAAAAAAAAGAGAACCACAATTTCAGTGAGACATATATTGAGAATATGTTAACACCCAATTTTTTTTTTTTTAACCATTGATATTTATTGGTGACGCAGTCAGCACTTCGCCATTTCTGTTATATCACATGCAGTGTTCCATCTAGCAGAATCTTCCCTAACTCTCTTGTAATCAGACTAGCCCTGCTCTGCGCACTCTCAAACATTCTCGACATTAATCTCTATAGTTCTGGAGATTTCTAGAAACTCCTGCCGAGGTATATGAACACTGAGTCGCGTACATGGCTGAAGTTGTCTACCACATGAACTTCTCAGAGCTACTCAGTCTACGGCTGAGCGTTCCTGGTTCTACTCAATTCTCCGGAGCACCTTTCATAATATACTATAAGTCCACGTTCGGCATTGTCCGGTTCTTATCTTATCTCAATCTCAGAATTTCTCACGCTTTATTCTTACTTTGTTTTAATTATGTATATCATTAATGAAATGTAAATTCCATTTGTATTACCATGTGTATATCTATATTTTACCGTTTGAAATAATCCCCTCCTCTCTTTTCTACTCTTGATATTGATATTTTTTTTTTAAATAAAGGTATAAAACTGTTAAAGAAAAACGTCAAAAATGTGAACATTTAATATTTTAAAATTTATATTTGATTAATTATTTATTAAAATTTTTTTTTGGAGAAAATGGAAAAAGAATTACCAAATGTAACTGTTTCAATTTTGCATTTCATTACTACATTTAAATTTCATTTGTGTCTTCTTATAAATACGGGTATATTTCTTTCTAATTGTATTCTTTAATTGGTTTTTCATTAAACACAGATTTTCAAATTACGCTTCAATTAGAACCTTGTAATTTTAACTACATGTTTCGTTTTCCTTTTAATCTTTACTCGTATTAATTATTGTATGAATAATTCGAAAGATTCCAGTCTCGGGAGATTCGAAAACCTCTTAGTATTCGAATTCCAGAAAATGTACGATTCGTCCCACACACACACACACACACACACACACACACACACACACACACACACACACACACACACACACACACACACACACACACACACACACACACACACACACACACACACACACACACACACACACACACACACACACACACACACACACACACACACACACACACACACACACACACACACACACACACACACACACACACACACACACACACACACACACACACACACACACACACACACACACACACACACACACACACACACACACACACACACACACACACACACACACACACACACACACACACACACACACACACACACACACATATATATATATAATCGATTTAAGTTTAATATGTTGCAGCAAGGATAAGTTTTATATTTCTTGGCGCTCTAAATAGTGTGCATTAGATTGAGTATGCGGATGTATTTGAGTTACCTATTGCTTAAATAAATGGGTTTTTTCCTTTAAATCTGAGAGCCAGAATAAGTGGTAAAAGCCACTCTAGTGAACTGGAGATACAGATCTGCATCAGCTACAGACGGTTGAAATACAGAAAGAAAAAAATTTAATAAAAACAGTAAATTAGGAAAATTAGCATCTAGTAAATACAGTAAGAAAAAAAGGAAATGAAAACAGTAAATTAGGGAAATTAGCATCTAGTAAATACAATAAGGAAAAAAGGAAACGAAAACAGTAAATTAGAGAAATTAGCACCTATTTAAGTATTTCTGTGATTTTTTTTTTAATATATGAAGAGTGGGAACTTCAAATAGTTCAAGCAGGCTTCAGACAAGATAGAAGTACACTGAACCACATCTTTAATATAAGAAACATCATTGAGCAGAGTACTGAATACAACATCAAACTGTATACCTGCTCCATAGATTACAGCAAGGCCTTTCACTGTGCACAACATAAAAAACGGTGGAACTTAATGAAAGATATGGACTTTCTAACACACCTAATAGATCTTATCGAATCACTATATCATGAACAGCAAGCAGCTATCAGAAAAGCGGGGAGAAACATCAAATTGGTTTGAAGTACAAAAAGAACGAGGCAGGGATGCACGATCTCTCCATACCTGTTCAACATCTATGCTGAGAACATCATGAGAAATGTCAGAAGCGATGACTGATTTGTGAAGTTGGACCCTTTCACAATAAATGGTATAATTCTAGAACTTAGATTTGCAGATGGCACAGTCCACCTCTCAAACAGTGCAGAAGGATTAAAATAGCACACAGTGAAGAGCGAAACCTATATCTAGACATATAGAAAACTAAGATAATGTCCACTGACAAAACAAAAAACCAACTCCAAATCATCATCAAAAGTGAAGAACTTGAAATTGTAACAAACTAAAAATATATGGGATCAGTGGTAATTAACAATGGAGACTGCCAGAAAGAGATCAAAATAAAATTAACAATAGCAAAACAAAAATTAAAACGCCATGAAGAACATGTGGCACAATACCAGAAAACCAGTAAAATTAAAATTGCTAAGGACATATATCTTCCCGGTAGCAACGGTTAGATACGGTTGTAAATCATGGACAATCTCGCAAACAGCAAGGAAGAAAATTGATTCATTTGAAACAAAATGCTACAGAAAAGTCTTTAAGATACCTTGGAGCAATGAAGACATACTAAAAGATATAAACATTAAAAAGAACCGGCTAGTAAACACCATTCTACAGCGGAAATTAAACAACAATGGCCACGTCAAAAGACACAGCGGAATGGAAATAACAATAATGGAAGGTCTGGTTTTTGAGGGACGCATCATGGGCAGACCAAGAAGAAAGTGGTTTTAAGACATCAAGGAGATCTTGAGCATAACAGAAGAAGTGGAAGATCTGGCTAGAAGACATATATTCTTTCAGACGGGTTGTGGTGAATGCAACATTCTGTAGGATATCAGGCTAGAAGAGAGAGATTCTTTCAGACGGGCTGTGGTAAATGCAACGTTCTGCAGGATATCAGGCTAGAAGAGAGAGATTCTTTCAGACTGGCTGTTGTGAATGCAACGTTCTGTAGGATATCAGGCTAGAAGAGAGAGATTCTTTCAGACTGGCTGTGGTGAATGCAACGTTCTGTAGAATATCAGGCTAGAAGAGAGAGATTCTTTCAGACTGGCTGTTGTGAATGCAACGTTCTGTAGGATATCAGGCTAGAAGAGAGAGATTCTTTCAGACGGGCTGTGGTGAATGCAACGTTCTGTAGAATATCAGGCTAGAAGAGAGAGATTCTTTCAGACGGGCTGTGGTGAATGCAACGTTCTGTAGGATATCATGCTAGAAGAGAGAGATTCTTTCAGACGGGCTGTGGTGAATGCAACGTTCTGTAGGATATCAGGCTAGAAGAGAGAGATTCTTTCAGACGGGCTGTGGTGAATGCAACGTTCTGTAGGATATCAGGCTAGAAGAGAGAGATTCTTTCAGACGGGCTGTGGTGAATGCAACGTTCTGTAGGATATCAGGCTAGAAGAGAGAGATTCTTTCAGACGGGCTGTGGTGAATGCAACGTTCTGTAGGATATCAGGCTAGAAGAGAGAGATTCTTTCAGACGGGCTGTGGTGAATGCAACGTTCTGTAGGATATCAGGCTAGAAGAGAGAGATTCTTTCAGACGGGCTGTTGTGAATGCAACGTTATGCAAGATATCAGGCTAGAAGAGAGAGATTCTTTCAGACAAGCTGTAGTACATGAAACGTTCTGTGGGAGATCCGGCTAGAAGACATAGATTCTTTCAGACGGGCTGTGGTGAATGCAACGTTCTGTAGGATATCAGGCTAGAAGAGAGAGATTCTTTCAGACAGGCTGTAGTACATGAAACGTTCTGTGGGAGATCCGGCTAGAAGACATATATTCTTGCAGACGGGCTGTGCTGAATGCAACGTTCTGTAGGAGATCAAATTATAGACAGAGATTCTTTCAGAATGGATGTGGTGAACGTAACGTTCTGTAAGGGGCATGCAACCTGATGATATAGAGCGGGTTGCCGAATCGACAGTGCGTCGTGCTCAACCCAACACAGAGAATACCAGTAAGGTTAACATTTTTGTTTCTATAGGAGTGAACTAAAAACTCAGGACACGCCATGGCTACTGCTCAGAACAAGCTGCCCTTATTGTCCAATGCGATAGGCTCCCCCTCCCCGGCAGATCGCGGTAATGGGATAATGACAGTCGTTCTCTTCCCACCATCAATTATATAAGAATGATCATGAGACGTGTTAGTAACAAAATAAAACCAGAAATAAGTGAGGAACAGTGTGGATTTGTGGAAGGAAAGGGTACAAATAATGCAACATACATCTTGAGAACTTTGATACAAGGAGCTTTAGAGGTTGGGAAAGATTTGTATATGTGCTTCATAGACTACCCGAAAACATTTGACAAAGATGATGATGTGGAAATATTCAATATACTGAAGAAACCAAACATTGATGGCAAGGATCTGAGAACCATTAACAAAAAAATATGTATTGACTACAATCAACAGCCATAATATTTGGCAGCCGAACAGGTCAGCTCCAATATATAAAACAAGGAGTCAGACAAGGCTATGTTCTGTCGCCGGATATGTTCTCACTGTAAAGCGAAAATATGAGACCGCTAGTAGGCAAATAAATGAATTTAAGTTAATGGTCAATGTAGACAATTTGCGATATGCGGTTGACACAGTTTTAATAGCAGAAACGGAGAATGAACAACAAGAAATAGTAGACATTAAAATAAAAGTGAACAGCAAGAAAGGTCTCAGTCTGAATAGTAAGAAAAAATAAATAATGGTCATGCCAAAGAAACAACCATCACCACCATGCAACAAAAACTAAGCGGGAAAAATCTGAATGAAATTTAGAGCGCCACTTTTGACACAATAATAACATTAGACGAAAGGTGTACCACAGAAATAAAAAGCAGAATAGCTCAGTCCAAAGTAGCATTTCAGAAAATGAAAAATGTCTTATGCAGCAAAAATATGTCAATAGGAGTGAGAAAAAGAGTTCATCGGTGCTATAATTAGCCAATTCTGACCTATGGAAGCGAATCATGGAGAGTAAACAAACAAATGAAAAAACGATTAGAGGCCACAGAGATGGGATTTCTCAGTAGAATTTTGAAAGTTCTCTGGACAGCTGAAAAGACCATGGAGGAAATTCTCAAAGAAGTCAACAACAAAACGGAAGCTCCTAAGAAACATCAGAAAGAAACAATCAACATTTTTCGGGCACATCATGAGAAGAGGAAAGTTGGAATACTGGGGTAGCTACTGGCAAAATACAAGGAAAGAGAGATCGCGGACGGCAGAGAGAAGTACTGGATAGATTGGTGTCGTGGAACGAAAAGCAGTCAACAACAGAACTGATACCATGCGCTGTGGATATAAAACTGTGGAAGGACATGATCGCCTACGCCAACCGATGTGGCACATGATGACGATGATCTAATATGTCTTTCGAAGTCACAGTAGAGCCTCGTTTAGTGAACTAATCGGCAGAGGTTGGGTTCATTCAACCGACCATCTAATTTCTAGGCTCTGCCACTTGTAAATATGCACCGTAAATTTCTTCGGAGACTGAATTAGTACCTCGTGTATCAGCTGACTACTTAACTCAAAAAAAGTGTTCAACACCAAGAAATATATGAGCACTATCACGATACTCTCTATACCCTACACACTAAAAGTGCACGACTCTTTTTCTTCTTATTTTTTTTTAACACCTTGTGCTTTTTAACACTTCTTCAACATTATTTTGCACCTTCATAGCACAATTAACTTCATTCTCTTTTTATTTTCACTCACAAACTCCAATTATACATTTTGCGATTTCACAGATATTGTCTACTTAAGTACAAACAACTTATGGAATGCCTAAAAGAGATACATCTAGATGACATGGATATACGACTAATATGCAATCTATACTGGGAGCAAACAGCAATAATAAAATATAACAAAGAGTTCTCTACACCCATTGATATAAAAAGAGGAGTAAGACAAGGATGCATCCTATCACCAAGCTTGTTCAATCTATACACTGAGCAAATCTTTAAAAACATCATAGAGATGCCAGGCCTACAAATTAATGGAAAGATAATCAATAACCTAAGATATGCTGACGATACTGTACTACTAGCAGAAAATCCTAAAGACCTACAACAATTACTTAATGAAATAAACACGACAAGCAAAAAATATGGACTAGATATGAATATCAAAAAGACTAAAACTATGATCATAAACAAAGAAAATACTCAAAACCCACAAGTGGATATCAAAATTGAAGGAATAGACCTTGAGACAGTTCAGAACAATAACTACCTTGGACATACTATAACCAGTGATGGAAAATGTACAACTGAAATAAACAAAGGAATAGGAATGGCAAAAAGTAATTTGAATGTCATGAAGGACATACTAACATCAAAACAAATAACACCAGAGCTAAAACTAAGAATAGCAAAATGTTACATCTTCTCAATATTCCTATATGGTGCTGAAACAGGGACATTAGACAAGAAAACAGAACAGAGAATTGAAGCCTTTGAAATGTGGATATATAGAAGAATAGGTAGAATTGGATGGAAGGAAAAGAAAACAAACGACAAAGTCTTAAAACAACTAAAAATGAAAAGAGAACTTCTGAACACAATTAGAACAAGACAAATGCGATTCTTAGGCCATGTTAAAAGACACAACAGCCTACTGAAAGTGATCCTGGAGGGGAAAATACAAGGTAAAAGAGGCAGAGGCAGACCAAGATTAACATGGACGAGTAACATCAAAAGATGGACAAATCAACCGATGACAACCTGCACCATCAAAGCAAGAGATAGAGCAAAATGGCACTCCATGGTAGCCAACCTTCGTTGCGGAGGCGGCACTCAATGATGATGAAGTAACAAAATTGTAATTATTTGAAGCAGGTTGTGAGAAGGGGTTTGAGACATATCCACACCCAAACCTTTCGAATTGAAAAAAAAATATCCGCACAGATTAAAAATAAAACAACTATTAGGAAAGTATAATATACGGAAAATAAATGATCACACATAAGCACAGAGAATTACCAGGCTACCAGTTGTGCGATGTTAAAGGATACCACAAAAGATAGTGTCGATTTCACCGTCAAAGACCTTCATCGGTGAAGACAAACTACACATTCTAAAATACATAAAAATTATTAGAAATATGAAATATGTGTGCGCGTGTGCGCATCTATCTTTGAAGGCCTTTGATAAAATAGTATGTATTATTTCTCGTGGCATCAAAACGAGTGAAGACCAAAAGGGACTTGGCGTAGAATTATTGACAGAATTGAATGAGACTTTACGTGAGATGAGCTAGAAAGGTTAACTCAAGACAGACACTCTAGTGTAGATCTCTAGTGAGGTCCTTTTGTGCCAGAGCTAATAAAAAAGGACTAAATGAATACGAAAGTTAAGTCTTGTGGGGGTTATTTTACTGCATAAAGCCATCTTTACATGTGTATATGTATTTGTATGTTTGTATAAGGATCATCGTCCTGCGTATGTACATGTGTCATTTACTTCATCCCCACAGACCATCTCTAGAACTGAGTTAATCCATGTAGAAACAATAATGTAACAGCAACAAATCTAAAGTAACATAATTATGAATGGTTCTTGTCTTAATAGCTTATTATTGCAAGAGTTTATATATGTTTCTAAAGCAGACGCTTCTGTAATGCTTTGTAGGTAGAGCTCAACGAGAAAGCAAAACAAACAAAAAAACGTGGCGTGGATGTAATAAACTTGTAAGAAAGGAATTTCAAGACACGATATTGTAGAAACTATGCCAAAGGATATTAAGCGATAAAAGCAAAGAAATGTGTTACCATTACGCTTGTGTTATATGCGTGCTTTATGCCAAAAAACACCGTGAATTATTTACTAAGAGTTTACGTCTACAAATAGTGTTGTTCAATGTTGAGCGGAAAAATGGTAATTTGAAGAGTAAATTGAAAGATCAGAGACAAAGATAGTCATTCCTTGATAATTAAAGGATTGGTTATATCTTCTCTCCTTCTTTCTTACGTCATTTGCCTTTCAGCGTTTAGGGGCGATAATGTTTCGGGTATCTTGCTTTTCTTTTTGCTTCTCCTACTGGTATGTTTCTTATTTTTCTACAGATCATCTATCCATCTTTGTCAAGGTCGGTCTTTTGGTCTGGTGTTTTCGTAGCGTTTGTTGACACACTTTTTTGTCTGGTGTTTTCGTAGCGTTTGTTGACACACTTTTTGGTCTGGTGTTTTCGTAGCGTTTGTTGACACACTTTTTTGTGTCATGTTTTGATTCTTCTCTCTTATCATATGTTCAAGCCATTTCATCTGTTGTTTCTTTGTTTTCAATGGCGGGAACAACTCCTATCATTTGTCTTTTATTCTGATCAATCACTCCTGCATCTAATGCAGGTGGTTATTGTTATAATTCGAGTCTAACGTGCAGGTCTGGCAATCTTGGTAGTACAACATTGGAATGATTGTATTGCAAGTGGCTGTTGTGCTTCTAGTGTTCCTTGCTGGAGTGATGACGTCATTGTTCCGATGATTTCGGGAGCTTTGTTGCATCTTGAGTCTATTTATGTTGCTTGTAAATTATTGTATATCGTTAGGCCTCATATTTATTTAAATTGAGTTGCTTGTTTTAATTGTCTGCCATAATGTCGATGTTTTGATTCTCTTTTACGATGTTCATTGCTTCTGTCTTGTTGGTGTTGATTTTCATGTTGTATTGGGTGCCTTTACTGTTTAGTCTATTTAAGTGTTCTTGTAGTTCTGATATTTTTCCAAATATTAGTTCATGATTTTCTGCGATAATTATTTTTTCTAATTAATGCTGTTTATTGATCTAGTCGCAGTACTTATCCAAATCATGTTATTTGTTCTTGTTCTCTTTTTATGCCACTCAGAAGTGATGTTCTTTTTCTGGTTAGTTCCGTATAGGCCTTGTCTCGTTTTTGCTATATTCACTTGAGACTGAACCATTTCATTTCCGTACGCATTTCTTTTATTTTATCTGGTATTTTTAAAATTCATATTTGACATTTTAGCATAAAGTTTTGCAGAAGACTGTGTTGTTCACTGCTATATTTGTATCAATCTTCACTGATTAAAAAGAAATATTAATAGAATTGGTGTCATTCATTGGGTGCCATCTCCACATTGAAGGTTGGCTACCATGTAGCCCCATTCATTGGGTGCCATCTCCATATCGAAGATTGGCTACCACGGAGCCCCATTCATTGGGTGCCATCTCCACATCGAATATTGGTTACCATGAAGCCCCATTCATACACTGTGTGCCATCTCCACATCAAAGGTTGGCTACCACTGAGTGCCATTTTACTCCATCTTTTGTCCTCGTGGTGCATATTGTCATAGGATCACCCGTACATTGTTTGATAGTTACTAATTCACTATAGTCTTGATCTGCCTCTGTCTTGCCTACCTTTTACCTCCCCTTGCAGGATGACTTTTGGTATGGGTATTGTCTTCTTACAAATAAAAAATGTCACTTATCTTTTTTCAATTTGTATGAAATAGTTCTTTTTTTCATTTTCAGCTGATTCAGAACTTCTTTGTTTTCTTTTCTTTCCATTCAATTATCCCCATGTTTCGATAGATCCACATTAATTGATGTTGTATATTGAATTATTATCTTTGCCTTATAGTTTCTTTTTTTTTTTAAATCTATCCTCTATTTTCCTGTTCTAATTTATTGAAATATAAATACTGAAATCTTTCACCTGTTTTTAATTGAGTCCGCTGCTTTTGTTTTTTTTCTTCATTCGATCATGACTTCTCTAGTTTTGTTTCTCTATTTCAAATGTTCATATTTTGATCGTTGAATACTTCATTTAATTTACTGAAAAGTTGTGGTTTTTTGTTTGTTTGTTTGTTTGTTTGTTTATTTGTTTGTTTGTTTGTCTGTTTGTTTGTTTAAGAAGCTCTTTAAATAGAGTATCGGCTCTTGTAAAATAAAATCATTATCAGCATCCTTTCAACGCTAAAACAGACTATCAACTTTTAAAAATATATATATTATTAGATCTCTTAGAAATAGATTGTTAGATCTCTTAGAAATAGATTATCAGATCTCTTAGAAATAGATTATCAGATCTCTTAGAAATATATTATTAGATCTCTTAGAAGTTGATTATTAGATCTCTTAGAAATAGATTATTAGATCTCTTAGAAATAGATTATTAGATCTCTTAGAAATAGATTATTAGATCTCTTAGAAATAGATTATTAGATCTCTTAGAAATAGATTATTAGATCTTTTAGAAATAGATTATTAGATCTCTTAGAAGTTGATTATTAGATCTCTTAGAAGTTGATTATTAGATCTCTTAGAAGTTGATTATTAGATCTCTTAGAAATAGATTGTTAGATTTCTTAGAAATAGATTATTAGATCTCTTAGAAATAGATTATCAGATCTCTTAGAAATAGATTATCAGATCTCTTAGAAGTTGATTATTAGATCTCTTAGAAATAGATTATTAGATCTCTTCGAAATAGATTATTAGATCTCTTAGAAATAGATTGTTAGATCTCTTAGAAATAGATTATAAGATCTCTTAGAAGTTGATTATTAGATCTCTTAGAAATAGATTGTTAGATCTCTTAGAAATAGATTATTAGATCTCTTAGATATAGATTGTTAGATCTCTTAGAAATAGATTATTAGATCTCTTAGAAATAGATTATTAGATCTCTTAGAAATAGATTATCAGATCTCTTAGAAATAGATTATCAGAACTCTTAGAAATAGATTATCAGATCTCTTAGAAGTTGATTATCAGATCTCTTAGAAATAGATTATTAGATCTCTTAGAAAAAGATTATTAGATCTCTTAGAAATAGATTATTAGATCTCTTAGAAATAGATTATTAGATCTCTTAGAAATAGATTATTAGATCTCTTAGAAATAGATTATTAGATCTCTTAGAAATAGATTATTAGATCTCTTAGAAATAGATTATTAGACCTCTTAGAAAAATATTATCAGATCTCTTAGAAATAGATTGTTAGATCTCTTAGAAATAGATTATTAGATCTCTTAGAAATAGATTATTAGATCTCTTAGAAATAGATTGTTAGATCTCTTAGAAATAGATTATTAGATCTCTTAGAAGTTGATTATTAGATCTCTTAGAAATAGATTGTTAGATGTCTTAGAAATAGATTATTAGATCTCTTAGAAATAGATTGTTAGATCTCTTAGAAATAGATTATTAGATCTCTTAAAAATAGATTGTTAGATCTCTTAGAAATAAATTATTAAATATCTTAGAAATAGATTATTAGATCTCTTAGAAATAGATTATTAGATCTCTTAGAAGTTGATTATTAGATCTCTTAGAAATAGATTATTAGATCTCTTAGAAATAGATTATTAGATCTCTTAGAAATAGATTTTTAAATCTCTTAGAAATAGATTATTAGATCTCTTAGAAAATAGATTATCAGATCTCTTAGAAATAGATTGTTAGATCTCTTAGAAATAGATTGTTAGATCTCTTAGAAATAGATTATTAGATCTCTTAGAAATAGATTGTTAGATCTCTTAGAAATAGATTTTTAGATCTCTTAGAAATAGATTATCAGATCTCTTAGAAATAGATTATTAGATCTCTTAGAAATAGATGATTAGATCTCTTAGAAATAGATTGTTAGATCTCTTAGAAATAGATTATTAGATCTCTTAGATATAGATTGTTAGATCTCTTAGAAATAGATTATTAGATCTCTTAGAAATAGATTATCAGATCTCTTAGAAATAGATTGTTAGATCTCTTAGAAATAGATTATTAGATCTCTTAGAAATAGATTGTTAGATCTCTTAGAAATAGATTATTAGATCTCTTAGAAATAGATTGTTAGATCTCTTAGAAATAGATTGTTAGATCTCTTAGAAATAGATTATCAGATCTCTTAGAAATAGATTATCAGATCTCTTAGAAGTTGATTATTAGATCTCTTAGAAATAGATTATTAGATCTCTTAGAAATAGATTATTAGATCTCTTAAAAATAGATTATCAGATCTCTTAGAAATAGATTGTTAGATCTCTTAGAAGTTGATTATTAGATCTCTTAGAAATAGATTATCAGATCTCTTAGAAATAGATTATCAGATCATTTAGAAATAGATTATCAGATCTCTTAGAAATAGATTATCAAATCTCTTAGAAATTGATTATTAGATCTCATAGAAGTTGATTATTAGATCTCTTAGAAATAGATTATCAGATTTCTTAGAAATAGATTATTAGATCTCTTAGAAATAGATTATTAGATCTCTTAGAAATAGATTATTAGATCTTTTAGAAATAGATTATTAGATCTCTTAGAAGTTGATTATTAGATCTCTTAGAAGTTGATTATTAGATCTCTTAGAAGTTGATTATTAGATCTCTTAGAAATAGATTGTTAGATTTCTTAGAAATAGATTATTAGATCTCTTAGAAATAGATTATCAGATCTCTTAGAAATAGATTATCAGATCTCTTAGAAGTTGATTATTAGATCTCTTAGAAATAGATTATTAGATCTCTTCGAAATAGATTATTAGATCTCTTAGAAATAGATTGTTAGATCTCTTAGAAATAGATTATTAGATCTCTTAGAAGTTGATTATTAGATCTCTTAGAAATAGATTGTTAGATCTCTTAGAAATAGATTATTAGATCTCTTAGATATAGATTGTTAGATCTCTTAGAAATAGATTATTAGATCTCTTAGAAATAGATTATTAGATCTCGTAGAAATAGATTATCAGATCTCTTAGAAATAGATTATCAGAACTCTTAGAAATAGATTATCAGATCTCTTAGAAGTTTATTATCAGATCTCTTAGAAATAGATTATTAGATCTCTTAGAAATAGATTATTAGATCTCTTAGAAATAGATTATTAGATCTCTTAGAAATAGATTATCAGATCTCTTAGAAATAGATTATTAGATCTCTTAGAAATAGATTATTAGATCTCTTAGAAATAGATTATTAGATCTCTTAGAAATAGATTATTAGACCTCTTAGAAAAATATTATCAGATCTCTTAGAAATAGATTGTTAGATCTCTTAGAAATAGATTATTAGATCTCTTACAAATAGATTATTAGATCTCTTAGAAATAGATTGTTAGATCTCTTAGAAATAGATTATTAGATCTCTTAGAAGTTGATTATTAGATCTCTTAGAAATAGATTGTTAGATGTCTTAGAAATAGATTATTAGATCTCTTAGAAATAGATTGTTAGATCTCTTAGAAATAGATTATTAGATCTCTTAAAAATAGATTGTTAGATCTCTTAGAAATAAATTATTAGATCTCTTAGAAATAGATTATTAGATCTCTTAGAAATAGATTATTAGATCTGTTAGAAGTTGATTATTAGATCTCTTAGAAATAGATTATTAGATCTCTTAGAAATAGATTATTAGATCTCTTAGAAATAGATTTTTAAATCTCTTAGAAATAGATTATTAGATCTCTTAGAAAATAGATTATCAGATCTCTTAGAAATAGATTGTTAGATCTCTTAGAAATAGATTGTTAGATCTCTTAGAAATAGATTATTAGATCTCTTAGAAATAGATTGTTAGATCTCTTAGAAATAGATTTTTAGATCTCTTAGAAATAGATTATCAGATCTCTTAGAAATAGATTATTAGATCTCTTAGAAATAGATGATTAGATCTCTTAGAAAAAGATTGTTAGATCTCTTAGAAATAGATTATTAGATCTCTTAGATATAGATTGTTAGATCTCTTAGAAATAGATTATTAGATCTCTTAGAAATAGATTATCAGATCTCTTAGAAATAGATTGTTAGATCTCTTAGAAATAGATTATTAGATCTCTTAGAAATAGATTGTTAGATCTCTTAAAAATAGATTATTAGATCTCTTAGAAATAGATTGTTAGATCTTTTAGAAATAGATTGTTAGATCTCTTAGAAATAGATTATCAGATCTCTTAGAAATAGATTATCAGATCTCTTAGAAGTTGATTATTAGATCTCTTAGAAATAGATTATTAGATCTCTTAGAAATAGATTATTAGATCTCTTAAAAATAGATTATCAGATCTCTTAGAAATAGATTGTTAGATCTCTTAGAAGTTGATTATTAGATCTCTTAGAAATAGATTATCAGATCTCTTAGAAATAGATTATCAGATCATTTAGAAATAGATTATCAGATCTCTTAGAATTAGATTATCAGATCTCTTAGAAATTGATTATTAGATCTCTTAGAAGTTGATTATTAGATCTCTTAGAAATAGATTATCAGATCTCTTAGAAATAGATTATCAGATCATTTAGAAATAGATTATCAGATCTCTTAGAAATAGATTATCAGATCATTTAGAAATAGATTATCAGATCTCTTAGAAATAGATTATCAGATCTTTTAGAAATAGATTATTAGATCTCTTAGAAGTTGATTATTAGATCTCTTAGAAATAGATTATCAGATCTCTTAGAAATAGATTATCAGATCTCTCAGAAATAGATTATCAGATCTCTTAGAAATAGATTATCAGATCTCTTAGAAATAGATTATCAGATCTCTTAGAAATAGATTATCAGATCTCTTAGAAATAGATTATCAGATCATTTAGAAATACATTATCAGAACTCTTAGAAATAGATTATCAGATCTTTTAGAAATAGATTATTAGATCTCCTAGAAGTTGATTATTAGATCTCTTAGAAATAGATTATCAGATCTCTTAGAAGTTGATTATTAGATCTCTTATAAATAGATTATTAGATCTCTTAGAAATTGATTATTAGATCTCTTAGAGATTTATTATTATGTCTCTTTGAAGTTGATTATTAACTCTTAAAAATAGACCATGAACTCTTTTAGAAACAGATTCTCGACTCAATATTCTTCTAGAAATAAACAAATAACTCTTTTTAAAAAACAACTATTACAAAAAATCAATTTTATGTTTCAAAAGTATTATTAACTCGTGTCAAAATTACATTATTGACTTTTTAAAATAGATTTTTGGTGCTTTGAAATAGACTGTCAGCTCTCTTGTGTGGGGGAACAGATATTTATTAAGAATGCCGACTATTATTAAAAAGTAGTACATGAAATAAAAAAGCGAACTATTGCATACAGACTGAATTCTTTGTCATGTTCATTCACTTGTCGGTTACATTTTTGCTTCATCAGCATTCTTTGACGATCCATGCAGAGTTCCCCTCCCCCCCCCCCTTTCTCTCTCTCCTTCTCTGTCTCTTTTGCAGTAATTTCCCGCCAAGCGGACAGACAAGAAGATTCGCCAGGGACATAAAATACCCAACGGACCGTTTGATCGTTATGATGTTCGTTGCCTTGTATCAATTACTCAACAAGTTTACAGTTCTTATTTAAAAAAAAAAAAAAAAATTTCCTAATTCCTGTGTTCCTGCGGCGCTGAGTCACAAAACCACAAAAACAATCCAAATAACATTTTACATCTGATGCAAAGAAAATGTCTAAAAATTCATAAATAAATTACATTCAACAACTAATTATGTATCTCCGCTATGCATATTTTCTTTCATTTCTTCTCTGTTGCTTGTATTTTTCAAGTGTCTAATTGCAAACCTGCGTATGTTTCTTATGAATACATAAAGGTAAAGAATACCATGCAACAAATAATATCTTGAAGAAATGATGTATTCAACTTCACTATGTATCTGAAGGTAAAGACGGAGCAGTATACTTCCTCGCCGTCAATACCTTCCCAAACTCCACGAGCCACGTATCTTTCTTCACCTTGGTCGGCAAAAGAACGTAAGGGTAGAATTGAAAGCTTACACACGTTATCGCCATGTCAGAGCTCTAACAACTATACAACTGGCTCTCTTGAGTATTTCTGTTTGTCTTAATTCAGAAATATTTATTTGTGTATTTTCTGTCTAATGATATATGTTACTGATCCAGCCCCTTCCGTCTAATGATATATGTTACTGATCCAGCCCCTTCCGTCTAATGATATATGTTACTGATCCAGCCCATTCCGTCTAATGATATCTGTTACTGATCCAGCTCCTTCTGTCTAATGATATCTGTTACTGATCCAGCCCATTCCGTCTAATGATATCTGTTACTGATCCAGCCCATTCCGTCTAATGATATCTGTTACTGATCCAGCCCATTCCGTCTAATGATATCTGTTACTGATCCAGCCCCTTCCGTCTAATGATATCTGTTACTGATCCAGCTCCTTCTGTCTAATGATATCTGTTACTGATCCAGCCCATTCCGTCTAATGATATCTGTTACTGATCCAGCCCATTCCGTCTAATGATATCTGTTACTGATCCAGCCCATTCCGTCTAATGATATCTGTTACTGATCCAGCCCCTTCCGTCTAATGATATATGTTACTGATCCAGCCCATTCCGTCTAATGATATCTGTTACTGATCCAGCCCCTTCCGTCTAATGATATATGTTACTGATCCAGCCCATTCCGTCTAATGATATCTGTTACTGATCCAGCTCCTTCTGTCTAATGATATCTGTTACTGATCCAGCCCATTCCGTCTAATGATATATGTTACTGATCCAGCCCATTCCGTCTAATGATATCTGTTACTGATCCAGCCCCTTCCGTCTAATGATATATGTTACTGATCCAGCCCATTCCGTCTAATGATATCTGTTACTGATCCAGCTCCTTCTGTCTAATGATATCTGTTTCTGATACGCCTCCTTCTGTCTAATGATATCTGTTTCTGATACGCCTCCTTCTGTCTGATGATATCTGTTTCTGATACGCCTCCTTCTGTCTGATGATATCTGTTTCTGATCCGCCTCCATTTATCTAATGATATCTGTTTCTGATACGCCTCCTTCAGTCTGATGATATCTGTTTCTGATACGCCTCCTTCTGTCTGATGATATCTGTTTCTGATACGCCTCCTTCTGTCTGATGATATCTGTTTCTGATCCGCCTCCATTTATCTAATGATATCTGTTTCTGATCCGCCTCCATTTATCTAATGATATATGTTTCTGATCCGCCTCCATTTATCTAATGATATCTGTTTCTGATACGCCTCCTTCTGTCTAATGATATATGTTTCTGATACGCCTCCTTCTGTCTAATGATATCTGTTTCTGATACGCCTCCTTCAGTCTAATTATATCTGTTTCTGATACGCCTCCTTCTGTCTGATGATATCTGTTTCCGATCCGCCTCCTTCAGTCTAATGATATCTGTTTCTGATACGCCTCCTTCTGTCTGATGATATCTGTTTCTGATCCGCCTCCTTCAGTCTAATGATATCTGTTTCTGATACGCCTCCTTCTGTCTGATGATATCTGTTTCTGATCCGCCTCCATTTATCTAATGATATCTGTTTCTGATCCGCCTCCATTTATCTAATGATATCTGTTTCTGATCCGCCTCCATTTATCTAATGATATCTGTTTCTGATCCGCCTCCATTTATCTAATGATATCTGTTTCTGATCCGCCTCCATTTATCTAATGATATCTGTTTCTGATCCGCCTCCATTTATCTAATGATATCTGTTTCTGATCCGCCTCCATTTATCTAATGATATCTGTTTCTGATCCGCCTCCATTTATCTAATGATATCTGTTTCTGATCCGCCTCCATTTATCTAATGATATCTGTTTCTGATCCGCCTCCATTTATCTAATGATATCTGTTTCTGATACGCCTCCTTCTGTCTAATGATATCTGTTTCTGATCCGCCTCCATTTATCTAATGATATCTGTTTCTGATACGCCTCCTTCAGTCTAATGATATCTGTTTCTGATACGCCTCCTTCAGTCTAATGATATCTGTTTCTGATACGCCTCCTTCTGTCTAATGATATGTTTCTGATACGCCTCCTTCTGTCTAATGATATCTGTTTCTGATACGCCTCCTTCAGTCTAATGATATCTGTTTCTGATACGCCTCCTTCAGTCTAATGATATCTGTTTCTGATCCGCCTCCATTTATCTAATGATATCTGTTTCTGATACGCCTCCTTCTGTCTGATGATATCTGTTTCTGATCCGCCTCCATTTATCTAATGATATCTGTTTCTGATCCGCCTCCATTTATCTAATGATATCTGTTTCTGATACGCCTCCTTCTGTCTGATGATATCTGTTTCTGATACGCCTCCTTCTGTCTGATGATATCTGTTTCTGATACGCCTCCATCTGTCTAATGGTATATGTTTCTTATCCGCCTCTTTCTGTCTGATGATATCTGTTTCTGATACGCCTCTTTCTGTCTGATGATATCTGTTTCTGATACGCCTCCTTCTGTCTAATGGTATATGTTTCTTATCCGCCTCTTTCTGTCTAATGATATATGTTTCTAATCCGCCTCTTTCTGTCTAATGATATAGGTTTCTTATCCGCCTCCTTCTGTCTAATGGTATCTGTTTCTGGTCCGCCTCCTTCTGTATAATGATATCTGTTTCTAATCCGCCTCTTTCTGTCTAATGATATATGTTTCTTATCCGCCTCCTTCTGTCTAATGATATCTGTGACTGATCCAGCTCCTCGTCGGTGTATGATCGCCCACATCGTCCGTCCCGCACCAAATGTCATAGACTGTCATGTTCAATCCAGCTTGACGAAGTTTGTCAGCCACATCACAGATTTACGAAAAAAGAAATGAAAATGAAACTTGGTATGAATAATTATGTTTATTTTACTGTAATATATATCCAGTAACTTGCTCTTTTATATCTTAAACTCCAGATATGTTCACTTACTTGCTTGGATTGAACATAGATACTGTGTATTAGAACGGCTTTCAATAAAAAAACACTAAACACTATATTTTATTATTGAATGATCTTAGATCACTGGGGAAAAATACACGTCCCAACATTGTATTCACTGTTCTAACTGGGTCTTGTAATAAGCAAAAGACGGGAGGCGTAACCAGCAAGGTACAGCTACACGCTTATGAATTACCTTTAATAAAACCCCCTAGCTGGTTTGATTGAAAGTGTAAATGGGTGCGCCAATGTCGATATTTTTATTTTATGTGTGAGTGTTTTGTGTATGTGTGAGTGTTTTTATTTTAAGAGAGGGGAATGCACTCTATTGCTCGTTATTCTTAGGAGGCGTGGCCACAATCTTTGTTGATGTCTTTTTAAACAAATCTGCACGGTTATCCCATTGCTGAGGTCTGTGCAGGAGGTTGGGGGGGGGGGGGGGCGCATATATAGGACCAGAGAATACACACCGCGTGACATGAGCAGTCGCCAGAACGTGTTCGGGTCTGAGTTTATATTTCACCTCCGATGGGAAAAAACAAAATTTGACTCTACTGAGTTTCGAACCCGCTTTCTCCTGGTTGGGAGCACGATACATTATCGATTGGTCACCCCGCTCTCCTGTTATTGTGGACACTGCTTATTAATGTTTCCATTCTTGTCTATTTCCTCAAAAAGACCACTTGTTACTTGTTACTTATTTGTTAGCCGTTTGTTGA
Organism: Megaustenia siamemsis; assembly: GCA_032433765.1. Taxonomy (NCBI): domain Eukaryota; kingdom Metazoa; phylum Mollusca; class Gastropoda; order Stylommatophora; family Ariophantidae; genus Megaustenia; species Megaustenia siamemsis. Next base: position 32,898,849 of record JAVIAB010000051.1, read on the forward strand.
AGTTTGCAGTTTCTCTTTATTTTTATTTATATATTTTTTTTTATTTGTCAAATATTGGAGTTTCCCACTCATTGTTTATTCACCTTTGTCGAACCTATCTCAGATTCTCCCACTATTTTATTTATTTATTTTTGTCAGTCTCGAGAGTTTCCCACTTCATTTACATTTGTCAAGTTCAGGAGTTTCCCACTTCATTTACATTTGTCAAGTCCAGGAGTTTCCCACTTCATTTACATTTGTCAAGTTCAGGAGTTTCCCACTTCATTTACATTTGTCAAGTTCAGGAGTTTCCCACTTTATTTACATTTGTCAAGTCCAGGAGTTTCCCACTTCATTTACATTTGTCAAGTTCAGGAGTTTCCCCACTTCATTTACATTTGTCAAGTTCAGGAGTTTCCCACTTCATTTACATTTGTCAAGTTCAGGAGTTTCCCACTTCATTTACATTTGTCAAGTTCAGGAGTTTCCCACTTCATTTACATTTGTCAAGTTCAGGAGTTTCCCCACTTCATTTACATTTGTCAAGTTCAGGAGTTTCCCACTTCATTTACATTTGTCAAGTTCAGGAGTTTCCCCACTTCATTTACATTTGTCAAGTTCAGGAGTTTCCCACTTCATTTACATTTGTCAAGTTCAGGAGTTTCCCACTTTATTTACATTTGTCAAGTCCAGGAGTTTCCCACTTCATTTACATTTGTCAAGTTCAGGAGTTTCCCCACTTCATTTACATTTGTCAAGTTCAGGAGTTTCCCACTTCATTTACATTTGTCAAGTTCAGGAGTTTCCCACTTCATTTACATTTGTCAAGTTCAGGAGTTTCCCACTTCATTTACATTTGTCAAGTTCAGGAGTTTCCCACTTCATTTACATTTGTCAAGTTCAGGAGTTTCCCCACTTCATTTACATTTGTCAAGTTCAGGAGTTTCCCACTTCATTTACATTTGTCAAGTTCAGGAGTTTCCCCACTTCATTTACATTTGTCAAGTTCAGGAGTTTCCCACTTCATTTACATTTGTCAAGTTCAGGAGTTTCCCACTTCATTTACATTTGTCAAGTTCAGGAGTTTCCCACTTCATTTACATTTGTCAAGTTCCGGAGTTTCCCCTCTATTTATTTATTTTCTATTTTCAGAACATTTTGTTGATCATAGTAATAATCATTTTTTTTTTTAGAAATGCATAGGCGTTGTAAGACACATATATGAGAACCTGAGAGCCCTTACTCTAAGGAAACGACTCAACATAATGGATATGCAATATTGGGATTTCCAGGATCATGTTCTATCTATCGGCCTTTCGAGCCGTGATCGGCCCATAGGGCATATACTCAAATGCTCTTTCCCTGTTTAGAAATTTTTCATTCTAGCAGTCTCAGTCCTTGCAAAGATCTTTTATCAAATCTCGCCATTTGTCTCTGTTCTGTACAAGCATCTCCATCTCTTTGAGGGAGCCAATTTCTGCTGCCTTTGCCTCCCTGATCAATGTTCTTCTCAGTGTTTCTCTGGGTCGACCTCTTTTCCTTCCACCTGTTGTTTCTCACTTTAGGGCTTGCTTTACTATTCGGTTATTATCTCTTCTCATCACATGTCCAACATGTCTGCCGTCTTTTCTTGATTACTGATATTAGTAGTTGAGTGGCTAATTTATTCCTTTGTTTTAAATTCGTTCCACGCTATACCACGTATTTTTCTTAGACAAGTATTTTCAAATGTGTTCAACTTTGCTTCTATGTCTTTTGTTGTTTTCCAGTTCTCGCATGCATATGTAGAACAGCAAAAGACATAGAAACAAAGTTGAACGCATTTGAAAATAAATGTCTAACGAAAATACTTGGTATAGGATCATGTTATGAATATAATAATTAAATGCAGCTTATTAGCATTGATACGTGGCAGCAAACATGTAACACGAGACCGACTTGGATGCCCCTACAAAGAATAGCCACCACAGATAACAGTGTACAATTTGTTGTTGCACAACATGACGCTAGGGGGCGTGCTAGTCACGAGTGTAACCATTGGCTAACGATCAAAACGATAAACGTGCAGCGCTCTTTAATGCAGTTTATTTTAAAATGTTTTTGCAAACAAAAACAAGTCACATGTATGTAATATAATACGTGCACTTTCTTGGCGTTTATGAAAGTTCATTAATAATTCTAGAACTAAGAGCTTGTAGCACCAAATTCACAATATTGTGGGAAGCTAAGTAACGCAATATGAGCAGAACTAGTGATGATATCAACAAAATATGATAAACAGGGCTAGAATAGCTTTCGCCGACATAAGCAGCTTCACGAGATGCATTGAATTAAAAACAAAGTCAATGTTTTATTACAACTACGTGTTTTTTTTACATGAGTCTCAATGTTGGACAACAGAAGAAAGGAAACACCAAGACTGTTATTTCATGCAAAATGCCTAAGGCTTATTTCTAGTATATTTTGGACTAGACTAAGAAGGAAATAAATAAGAGTTGCACAACAGGTGCAGCCAAGACGAAATAAATGCACTTAAAAATAACGGACGCTGGAACTGTATAGGTGCTGATTCGTGAGAACTGCTAGACAGTGGGAAAGTAAAATATAAGCGGACTAATAACAACATGGAGGAGAACAGTAGCAACAAGGACAAACAGTTCATGTTATACATAAATAACTGCAAAATGTAAATCATGAATACGAGAAATGTTGTTGTCGCCAGCAATCGAGACTGCGTATGTGGATCACATGTATTGATGCCTAAAGATGAATGATTCATGTGTCTCATGTCATTTGTGAGTAGCTAGCATGCGACCTTCATTGTTTAATCTCGTGACCAGAGCTGTTAAAATAATTCATGTGTGCTCTGAAATGAAGCAACAACCATATAATTAAATTGAACGTACTGCCAAAACACAGCCATCTCTAGTTACACTAAGGCCTACAGTCTGAGAGGGAAATCCCGGAATCACCCAGAATATTTGACGTCTTCATCAATACGATCTATAGATAAATGACATTTTCATTCTCTGCTAGTGTAGCAGAAAACGTCACAAACTTTGGGTGAGCCCTTTCACTACGCGGGTCTTATTAATATTAACTATAGATGGTATGTGATGATCATCGCACAATAAGCCTTATGAGTCATATGACTAAGATATTACTAAGAATCATCATGCGAAGAGTGCGAAAGAAAATCAGTCCAGAAATTAGCGATGAACAGTGTGGTTTTGTTAGAGATAAAGGAACAAGCAATGCCATTTATATCATAAGATCTTTAGTAGAAAGAGCAATAGAAGTGAAAACAGATCTATACCTATGTTTCATAGATTACACCAAGGCATTTGACAAAGTAAAGGACCAAGAAATAATCAAAATTTTAGAAAGCATAAACGTAGACAGCAAAGATCTAAGAATAATAAAGAACATGTACTGGCAACAAACAGCGGCCATAAGAACTGGTAAACAATTGGGAATGTTTCAACAAATAAAACAGTGTGTTAGACAAGGTTGTGTGCTGTCACGAGATTTGTTTAATATTTATAGTGAGATTATTTTAAGGTCCATAAGGGACATGCCTGGAATAACAATTGGAAGTCATAATATAAATAATCTAAGGTATGCTGATAATACAGTCTTAATCGCTAAGAGTGAAAATGAGTTACAAGAAATGTTGGACATTATAGTGAAGGAAAGCAAAATTAAAGGACTCAGCCTTAATAGCAAAAAGATAGAGGTAATGGTAACAACAAAGAAAAAGACATCACCTCAGTGCAAAATAAAGACAAGTGGAACAATATTAAAACAGGTAAATGAATTTAAATATTTGGGAACTTTGTTAACCTCAGACGGAAGATATACAAAAGAAGTGAGTTGCAGAATGGCTCAGGCAAAAGCAGCTTTCAAAAAAATGAGGAAGATACTATGCAATCCATTTTTGACAACAGAAACAAGAAAAAGAGTTCTCAAATGTTATGTAGAGCCAGTCTTAACATATGGATGCGAATCATGGACAATAGGACAACAGACAAGAAAATCACTGGAGTCTGTAGAAATGTGGTTTTACAGAAGAATGTTGAGAGTACCATAGACAGCTAAGAAGAGTAATGAAGATGTTCTGAGACTGGTCAAAGCAAAAAGAGAGCTAATATCCAATATTAGGAAGAGACAATCATCATTTGTTGGCCGTGTAATGAGAAGAGAACAACTTGAATATATTGTAACAACTGGAAAAATTGAGGGACGAAGAGATAGAGGAAAGCAAAGAGAAAAATAACAGACAGCTTAAGAGAATGGCTTAGCAGAAGGTCAACAACAGAAATGATAAATAGCTGCCGAGATCGAAAATTGTGGAGAGACATGATCAACTACGCCAGTAGGCCCGGTACTTGATGATGATGATGATGATGATGATGATGATGATGATAGATGGTACGTGCCAAAAAGGCAATATCTTTTCCACAAACATCATGAGAAGCGTTGTCGTGAGCCTCACTTTGATATCTTTGACTAAGTACGTCACACTGGCGTAGTTAGGCTCACAGCCAGCTACAGTTTTACTACAGTTGGCTGTGGCTAGGCCACACTGCTGCAGAATGTCTGTAATACATGTAATTGTCTAGCCACCTTTTGTTCTTCCATCTCCAAAGCCGGTTTTGTTTGCTGTTGCCAGCACGTAATTACCGTTCGTTAGGCTCCATTCTCGTGCGATTTCCGAACCACTTTATTTAGCTTTTTTTAATATTATTTTTTAACTTTGAGTGTTTGTTGCGTGTGGCTTCAATATTTCTGAAGTCATTATTTTTATTTCTTCCACGCTCGTAACATTGTTTTTTTTAGCAAGAATCATTCATCTCAAATGTTGTGATATTTTTCTTGTGTTTGATACTGAAAACGGGGGACAGCAGAATTATACGATGTATTGTTTGTTATTTTATTGCAATTATTATCTTTGCTTTCTTCACTTCCTTTTGTGCCGTTCCTGTTTCGATGGATACGTAAAGTTCTGGTTCTCGCCCTTTTGGTGGCTTCAATCACTGTCAACTGATGTTGTCGTAGCGTTTCTTTGCTATTGACTGTCCATCTTACTCTGGGTCTGCCTCTTGCTCTTCTCCCTTCTCCTCTTTTAATATATGCCTTGAATGTCAATGAATCACACGGCATTATTTCTAGGTGGGCAAACAAGTTTATCTGTTCTTTCTGTATGTAGCTTAGCACTGGTTCAATATAACTATACTCTTTCTCTTATAATATCTGTTTCTATCTTTCCTGGTCACCCCAAGCGCTTTTCTCAGACATCGCATCTCTGTGGTGACAAACTTTCTTTTAAGCTTAGTGGTAAGTGACCACGTTTGGCACAATGTTGAAATCAATATACTCTGCATAAAATGTTTCTTGTTAATAAAAGGTATTTCTTTGTGTTGAAGTATGGGGGATAGTTGGCCCAATATTTTATTATTATACGTGTATAGACTAGATATTAGCAGCATGATAATAATACTATTTTTTTATATATTCGCGACAATGTGGATTTACTGGCAAAAACGAACAAGTACAGAACAAGTACACCAGTATCATCATCATCATCGTTGTTAGCCCCGTAGCCAGGGCGGCCGTTAAGGCGTCCTTGAAGACGCTTCGTAAATGTCCACCAACATTGATCATTAAGAGCTGCTTTCTAAAATGTGACATCAGTTAATCCTGTCCATTCTGTGATGTGTTCCCACTCAGATGTACATCATTATCATCATCATCAAATACCATGTTTGCTTGCGTAGGTGATCATATCTCTCCACAGCTGTCGATCTCAACAGTTATTTATCATGTCCGTTATTGACCTTCTGCCAGCTATTCTCTTAAGCTGTCTGGTATCTTTTCTATTTGCTTCCCTCTATCTCTTCGTCCCTCAATTTTCCCAGTTGTTACAATACATTCCAACTCTTCCCTTCTCATTACATGGCCAAAAAATTTCTTCCTAAATTGGAAAGTAGCTCTCTCTTTCCTTTGGCCTCTTACAGCGCGTTTTCATTACTCTTCTTAGCTGTCCATAGAAAGGATTAAAGTCGTATCAGTAGAAGTTTCGCTGCTGTTTTTGTTGAAAATATGTCCCCTAATGTTTTAGTTATTTTTTTAAAAAAACTTAACTAGTTAACTAGATCTGTGTGTTACCAGGAAAGAGATTTAAATGTTAAAGGAAATTGCGTATAGTGATGAGTATTGTGTTTACGTAAAGTGATGAGTATAGAGTTTGAGTATTGATGTTTGAGTATAAAGATCCCAACAAAGAAACACACACTTTTTAACTTTTGTGTTCAAATACTAATCTCTATAAATAATAGATTTTAAGTCACCTTCTAAATGGCATTTTATTTATAAAGATGGCTGAAAAATTAATATTTTATTTAAATTAATGTAATAATGATAATTTAATTAATTTAAACATTTATACTACAAAAGCACGTTGATGACTTTATGAAATTAACGCCAAAACTGTTGACGTTTTCAGTCATGATCCAGAATACTTTTTTTTATACTGCTTCTAATTTACTAAATATTTTATTAACTGTAATGTGCTAATTGATGTAATGTGCTCAGTTAAATTAGCAATTAAATTGTTTTACCAACCTTAACTTATAAATCTCATTTGCATTATCAGATTTAACGCCAAAAATGTTCTATTTTATTGTCCCTATATTTACTCTTTCCCTTTTAGTATTCTTTTCTCTTGTTAGCCGTTTAATTTTGTTAATCCCCTGAAATAGTTTTGGCAACGAGTCTTATTTTCTTCTTCTGCTTTGTTCGTCTGATAACTCCTCTTCCACTTCATTGTCCGTCTTTCAGTGGGCGTTAAAGTGGCGTAGATACGATGTGTTTTCGTTTACAACAAGCTATGATATTTTATCCGACTTCAAAGATAACAATTTTAGAGTATGGAATCATCTTTACTCTTTGATCTATACTTGATTAGCTAGACAGACCAGTTTCTTTCCACGTTCACCATGAGAAGCTGAAGATCGTAACCAATAATAGTTCACTGATCCTAACGCAAACCGATGTGTCGTTTAGTGATTCCAATTTTCTAGGTTTATATTATTTTATTGGACAGTTCGCAGTATTCACAAGCCAGTAACAAGTGGTGGGGTGTAACACACATTCCTACAAAGTTTGGTGATAGTTTTAAAAAAAAGGACAACTCAAAATAGATGACGTTTCTACTTGCATAAAAAAGTAAGTATAGAGCCCCGTCACGCCAAGTGACGTATAGGGAATATGGTGTTAGTGACCATATTTTTTACAGACCTTCAACACATGATTTTTGGCGTAATGTGGTCGGTATTACGCCCGTGCCGCTTTACTTTCCCAGAAAAAAATCAGGTTCCCATTTAAGGCTGGGTGAACCCGAAAACCGTCGGCTGGGATCGAACCCTACCTCTTGTCCTTTGTAACCACTGAGCTATCGCGGCTTTTCTACTTGCATGCGGCTTTCTAAATAAATAGTACAGCCGACTTCAACATGAGTAGATTTCCTTTTAAATGTTTGCCCTGACAACGGCCATTTTTGTCCTACTCTCGTCGGTTTTCCAACTTTCTTCAACGTTCGCGGAATGCACATATGCACCGTTTTTCGCCGCTATCCGAGATGGTTAGACATCGAATCTCACTAACAAAAGAATGCTAGACATCGAATCTCACTACCAAGAGAAGGCTAGACATCGAATCTCACTACCAAGAGAAGGCTAGACATCGAATCTCACTACCAAGAGAAGGCTAGACATCGAATCTCACTACCAAGAGAAGGCTAGACATCGAATCTCACTACCAAGAGAAGGCTAGACATCGAATCTCACTACCAAGAGAAGGCTAGACATCGAATGTCACTACCAAGAGAAGGCTAGACATCGAATCTCACTACTAAGGAAACAGAGGATATTGAAGCCACGAAGAAAACCGGATTCGAAGTAAAAATGATTACCGTATGTTGCTGTATTCGAATCTATGACCTTTCTGTCCATAGAGCCAACGTCTTATTTCTAGACTTACTAAATTGTATTATCTGGAGCTGGTGCAATTATCTACTTATTTTGTTTTGGTTACTTTTTTTTCTTTTTTGTTTACATTAATTGCCGGTGTTTATTTTTTAATTTTTTTTAAAAGAGTTCTCTCACGAATTAAGGAGTATATATAATATGTATGGTCTTTGGCGTCTTGACAGACGGTTTGTAGAAAGATTAAGAATTTATCAGTAGTTTGGTAACATATTAGTGTCATATGCCGAATGCTGTTTTAATGAACAATCTCTCTCGTGGCTGAATCTGCCAATATTAGATAGACAGAATCGACCGCAGAAAGAAGAAGATTTATTTGTGGTGCCTGACCTCGTCTCCTTTCTCCTGCACCTTTTGTCTTCTGAATTTAACATCAACTCTTCCTCATATGTTTCTGTGTCGTTTGTTCTTCATATGCTACGATTTGATGCCAGTCTGTCCAATTTCTTTCACTGATAGAGAATTCACCTAAGGAAACCATGCAAACCTTCTTTTACTGGTATGCCCTTTGGTCTATTTCCGTCAATAAGTTTGCCATAAAATAATTCTTTGAGAATACGATTGCTTTCCATTCTTCTTACATGACCCAGCCACATTAGTCTCCTACTCCTAAGTGTTGTCGTGAAGGATGGGAGTTTGGCTCGTTGCAGGACTTTTCAGATGGTTACTTTGTCCTACCGTTGATATTCATTATCTTGAGAAGCCAACGCACATGAAATTTGTTTAGCCTTTTATCATGCCCTGCATAGGTAGCCCATGTTTCGAATTCGCATAAAAGTGTACTAAGAACATACCTTTGGTCAATTAGAACCTTAGTCTTGAGTGATGCCTTAATGGTTGGTCCATGCACTATCCTTATAATTTTACCAAATGTTGAAGTTGCCTTTCCGATTTGGAAATTTATGTCTTCTTCAAGGAAGATGGCGGTTGTGCAGCATAGTACCGAGGTAGATTAACTTTCATTGAGAATTAATAGGTGTGTTATTTAATTATATAGCTGCGGGACTGGCTACATCTTGTTAAAGTACTGCAGTCGTCTGTATAATTATTGACAAGGATAATAAATCACATGATCTAGCTAGTGATACATTGATTGCAGGACAGTTTCATCGTGGGCAACCAGGATTATTATCAGCGAATAGAATCTCCTTGATTAGGGTCTCAGATGCTTTACATTTTGACCTCAGACGTGATAGATTAAATAATAAATAACCGTCAAATCTTGTTCGGATGTAGATGTCTCCAGAGACGGCTTCAAACGCATTGTGTAGAGGGGCAGTGTTGAAGATTCCGAACAGGGTCGGGGCAAGACACACCCTTGTTTGACTCCACAATTCATCTCAAAGGGCTGGAAGATCTACGTTAATCTAAGTTAATGGTGTCAGATATGTTGTTGTGAAATGACTTGATCTTCTTGAGTAATGTAGTTGGGCAGCCAACATTTTCCAGCACCCTATATAGACCCGCTCTGATCACGGTTTCGAAAGCCTTTGTGAGATCAACGAAGGCAATAAATAGATGTCATCTCTGTTGTTCTTTGCACTTCTCATTCAGTTGACCGAGAGTAAAAATCATATTGGTAGTTGATCGTCCAGCTCTAAAATCACACTGGGTCATGAGATCAATACGTTCTGCCAATTAATGTAGTCGATTTAGAACTATTCTTGCGAATGCCTTTCCAGTTATACTCAGGAGGGAGATACCCCTATAGCTGTTGCAATTCCCCTTGTCCACTTTATTTTTGTATAACGTTACAATCTTGGCATCTTTCATGTCCTGGGGACATCCTTACATCTCCACTTCTTCAGCATTGGACTAGAAGTTTGTTGAGGTGGGGTAGGGGTGTTTCAAGATTTTCCTTAAAATGCTTCGGCCGGGATGTTGTCGTTACCAGAAACTATTTCAACTTGAGAGGTCGTGGATTACATTATGAAGCTCCTTCTCAGTTGGTTTATTGTTAATTTCGGTCAGCACTGAGTATTTCGTGACCAGCTGGTGTAGGTGCGGGCTTGCTGGTCTACCTTCAGGGCAGAGACTTGAGTCACATTCGATATTCATCTTTCCAGCTGTTTAGTTTTGAAACTGATAGGCTCACCGTTTGCATCTTTTAATGGAACTATTTTTTAGATGTTTGGACCAAGAACAATCATTATAAATTGTTCTTGAATCGCACAGCTCAGCAGGTTTCTGTACCGTGAATCACAGACTTGACCAGTATTCGTTCGCACATTTTCTTGATTCCCGTTGTACTTCTGCCCTTGCTTTGTTTGCATTGGTCTTTGCGTCCTGACATGGGAAATTCTTTAAAGTTAAGAAAGCCGTGTTCTTCTTCTCTATAAGTAGCATGATTTTCATCAAGTTTTCTTGAACCCAATCCTTAGTGGAGTGTTTGTTTTTACCAACAACAAGTCATCAGTTTGCATAGTCAGGATAATTGGTTTTAGACAGGCTATGTTTCATCAACATTTTCTAGGTCTTCTGCTACTTCACCACATCACTGAAAAGCGTTCTTGAATAGGACTTTTTTGTCAAGTAATTTTGCTGCAGCGATATTTATCTTCTGCCTGAATGGTTCTCTAGATTTGTATATCCATTTATTTGGTGGTTGCCTTCACATTACTTATGACAAGTGCGTAGTCTGTGTCACAGTCTGCGCTATGGCATACTCGGATTATTCTAACATTATTCAAATGTTATCTGCGAACTAGGACAAATTCCAACTTGTGCCAATGACTTTGAGTTTGGGTGGCGCCATGTTGCGTTTTGTCGGTTCTGTTGTTGTTTGCGTTCGCCTTGTCGGTTCTTAACGCTGAAGAAGATATTGGTCGCACACATGTTGTTATGGAAATAAAATTCTAGAATGGTCTCTGACCATTATCGTTCATTTTGCCAATATCATGATGACCTATGCATGATGGCCATGAATGATGGTCAGATCCAGTGGTTGCATTTTGGTCACCTAGCACGCAAGGTTGTTCTGTTTTGGAGTGTGAATCCACGTGTACTTGTGAACACGGCACCTCATACTGCTGAACACATTTTTAAAGACTGTACTGAATATAGTAGACTGAGGGAAGTCCACTGGCCCATAGATACAACACAACAGATATGTCTATATGGGCCACTGCAAAAATTACAAAAGACAGTAAAATTGTACAGGAAACGACATTGAGGATATGCACAATACTAAAGGCGAACGAAAGATAGATCTGTTTATTTAAATAAATTATAACAAGTTAAACTTAAACGCCTATTTATTTCTTGGAAAAGTAAAATAACAGGCGTTATTAATTTTACAAAGTTCTATAGATAATGTTATTCAGAACAAAGCAATGTAATAGTCCGACAGATTGAAAGTTGGGTGTTGTCAATTGTGTAAAACGGTTCATTGTTTTTTTTTTAATGTTAAAACTAGAAGTGCGTGCCGCTAAAAGTGTTTTATGTTTGTTTTTCGCGTGTTTTAACATTATTTTTACACGTGTGATGATTGGACTTGCTCCTATTTCATAATTCGTTCAAGTTTCCTTTTGAAAATTCGAACATCTGTTTTTATTGTAACTGACAGTGTCAATACCAGAAACGGAAAGTGTCAAATTGGTTTTCAACCATATACCAAATTATATATTTTTACTTTAAGTAAAGTTTACTTATCTCTGAACGTAAGCATACAAATATGTTATGTAAATGATTAACAGTAGCGCTTACCTAATTGGACTTTCAAAAATGGTGTGACGCGATGGAATTTTATGGGTCAATCTAAATCACTCCATTTGTAAGAAAGCATTCGTAACTGAAACGTCAACAATACAACACATAATTTGTAGCAGCAACCTTTTTCTTTAATGGTGCAATAATTAGATATTTTAGTGAAAGCTACTGCAGAATTCAGTTAATACTAGTTTCATTATTACCAGAAATATCATCATCATGTGCCACACCGGTTGGCGTAGGTGATCATATCCATCCACAATCTTCTATCCACAGTGCATTGTATCAGTTCTATTGTTGACTGTTTTCCATGCCATGACACCAAGCTATCCAGTATTTTCTCTCTTTGTCGCCCGCGATCTCTCTTTCCTTTTATTTTGCCAGTTGTAACCAAGTATTCCAACTTTCCTCTTCTCATGATGTGCCCGAAAAATGTTGATTGCTTCTTTCTGATGTTTTTAAGAGCTCCCTTTTTACCAGAAATATACATATGAAAAAAAATGGGGAAACACACAAAATAACGTTTCAACACAACATATATACAAAAACGTTGTTTCAACTCATATACTCAAACAAAAGTATACTTTGACACGCATACACACACACACATAATAAAATAACTTGTCACTTAAAATTACCCAAATATTTAGTCAATATTTCCTTTCAAATACCTAGGTACCTGTCTCTCAAAATCAGATAAAATCACTTCAAAGAAGCGTTAAGATGATTTTTATATTCTTGGTGAAATTGTTCAGCTCTGTGATTTTGTTCCTAGATTTTCCTTGTATTTTTATTTTCAAGAGACGATGTTCTTTTTTTTTGTTTTCAAATAGAACTTTCGTCCAGCAGACAAGTTGGAAGCAAGCGTGGGAAAATACAGCTGGCGCTCAAATAGTTGACTACTGCATGATGGGATGAGCGGGCTGTGAAGATGTGCCAAGTTAATGTTTTTTGCAGAACCATTAGAAGCGCAAGTAGCTCCACCTAGCGACATGGAAAATAGTTTTGCCCTTCAGGTCATTTCTCCTGTAATAATGAACGACTAACACCCTTTACGTTCAGTCACTAACTTCTTTTGTGTTAAAACCAATGGTAGTATCATCATCACTAATATTGTTTTTATTTGTCACATTTTTCTGCTTTTACCAGATGTCTCTCTTGCAAATATACGGCCTCTTTCCTGTTTCTTTCTCTCTGTCTCTCTTTCTATATATATATATATATATATATATATATACATATATATATATATATATATATATATATATATATATATATATATAAGTAAAAAGTAAAGAGCCCCGTCACGCCAAGTCGCGTATAGGGAATATAGTGTTAGTGGCCTTAAATTTTACAGACCTTCAGCACATGATTTTTGGGGTAATGTGGTCGGTATTACGCCCGTGCCGCTTTACTTTCCCAGAAAAAAATCCGGTACCCATTTAAGGCTGGGTGAACCCGGAAGCCGTCGGTTGGGATCGAACCCTACCCCTTGTCCTTTGTAGTCCAGTTCACTAACCACTGAGCTATTGCGGCTCCCATATATATATATATATATATATATATATATATATATATATATATATAGAGAGAGAGAGAGAGAGAGAGATAGATAGAGAGAGATCAGACCAAATGCTTGTAGTTGGGTTGAATAATAATACACAATATTTTAAAAAATATTATATCCTTGAACGTCCATTCTTCTTTGAAAAGCCCACGTCAAATTATAGATCCCCATAATCTAATATTATAATGTTCGATTGACTCGCAGAACGGGGCATCAACAATTTAACAAGAGCTCGGAAGAAGAAAAAACTGTTTCAAACATGTGAAGTATTTTATTTCTAACACTCATTCGAGTATTTGTGCAAATTGTACTTTATGTAATAGTTTCAAACTATGTACAAATTGTCCTTTATGTAATAGTTTCAAACTATGTACAAATTGTCCTTTATGTAATAGTTTCAAACTATGTACAAATTGTCCTTTATGTAATAGTTTCAAACTATGTACAAATTGTACTTTATGTAATAGTTTCAAACTATGTACAAACTATGTACAAATTGTCCTTTATGTAATAGTTTCAAACTATGTACAAATTGTCCTTTATGTCCTTTATGTAATAGTTTCAAACTATGTGCAAATTGTTTCAAACTATGTGCTTTATGTAATAGTTTCAAACTAACAATTGAGACTATGTTTGACAGTTCTTTCAACTGTTGCACAAAGTAATCACCGGTATGTTAACTTGAATTAGTTCAATACTGAGGGATAGTAGACTTAATATGAAAAATGTTAATGCAATTAGTTCCCCCTGAGAGACTCAGATTGTAGATATTTTTGACATTTGATTGATGGAGAAGCTAATCAGCTAGTGTGTGTGATTGTGAAAGAGAGAGAGTGTGTGTGTGCACGCGCGCGCGCACGCTTGTATACACAGAGTGTACAAAAAATGTACACACAATTTAATAGATACAATCTATGAACTAACTTCAAAGTTGGACAGAATTACAGCATGGATGTGTAGTGTGATGTTTTCATAAAAGATGTATTTATTCGCATGACCGTAGTAATAAGATTGTGACGTACACGATTGTAAATGTGACGTGTACGACTGTAAATGTGACATGTACGACTGTAAACGTGACGTGCACGACTGTAAAACAAATTGGCCGAAGTACGTACGACTATTGTTTGACAAACGTAAAACCATTTTTAAGTGGTAAACCAAATCTTTTAAGTTTTGTTAAGACAATGGAGGTATGAGTTCTAAACAGAACCTCCAAAACATATAAAAATTTCACTGACGACTCGTGGAGCCGCGATAGCTCAGTGGTTAGTGAACTGGACTACCACGGACAAGGGGTAGGGTTCGATCCCAACCGACGGCTTCCGGGTTCACCCAGCCTTAATACCGGATTTTTAGTACCGGATTTTTTTCTGGGAAAGTAAAGCAGCACGGGCGTAATACTGACCACATTACCCCAAAAATCATGTGCTGAAGGTCTGTAAAATATAGGGTCACTAACACCATATTTCCCTATACGCCACTTGGCGTGACGGGGGTACTTTACTTTTACTTTACTGACGACTCGTGGTAGTGATAAGTGAGTGATGTACACAAGGAAGAATCCGACAGGTCTCGTACAGCAACAAGTCAGCATGTTCTTCTGATTTAACCCCTTCATATCTTTGTGTGTGCATGTCTGTGTTAGTCACCTCTAGTGACTCGGGTAGATGGTGCTCGTAAACCTCGGAGGGCCGATCATCTAAGGGCAGAATCCTCCTACAGAAAAGACAATCTGCAGCCTTGCAGGAAGATTGGGGACAATCAAAGGCTAAGGAAAGCAAACCTGAATAAAATGCCGGCTGAAATCGGATGCACTGGGTCACTGGCGCAGAACACAGTGCAACGTTTTAACAGGTATTCAATCAGGGTGGATCTAACAGACTCTAATTATGATGTTCTGTCTGTGGGGTCGATCAATTCACTTAAATAGACATCTGTCTTCATGTGAGAGTCTTGAATCCTACTCTGATTGAGTCCTGATCGCAGAGACAGAGAGAGAGAGAGAGAGAGAGAGAGAGAGATACCTTCAAATTTTGACCTTTGGTTGACCCTAAAGGACGTCGTGGAAACACTACATTAATAGTGGGGTAACGATATATGCACCATTCCCATTGGACACTGCCCAACGTTGCCCAAACATCAGTTCGACGCAATAATAAGTGTCTAAAGACTACTGGCAAACACTATGAGAACTTCATATAATTGTAGATGTCACAGATAACACGTATTCATCTCGTGATGTCTGATTAAGTTTAGTATAAATATATTTAAAGAGTTCTTAAAAGTTATATAGAGCCAGTCTTAACATGTGGAGGTAAATCATGGACAATAGGACAACAGACAAGAAAATCACTGGTGGCAGTAGAAATGTGGTGGAGAATGTTGAGAATACCATGAACAGCAAAGAAGAGTATTGAAAACGTCCTAAAAGAGGCTAAAGCAAAATGAGAGCTAATTTCCAATATTAGGAAGAAACAATCATAATGTGTTGGCCATGTAATGAAAAGGAAACACCTGAAATATATTGTGACAACTGGGAAAACTGAGAGACGAAGAGATAGAGGGAAGCAAAGTGAAAAGATACTAGACAGCTTAAGAGAATGGCTTGCAGAAGTTCAACAACATAAATGATAAATAACTGTCGAGATCGAAAATTGTGGAGAGAGATGATAACCTACGCCAGCAGGTATGGTACTTGATGTTGATGATGATAAACATATTTGTACACATGTTTTTATTTTGCCGAAATGTGTATTTTTTTATTTTTCTGGGGGTGGGGGGGGGCGGACTCTCTCACTTTAATGAACTGAGAAACAAATATTCACATCATGTTTTTAACGATCTAACGGGTGTCGGCTTAAGTTGAACAAAGCAAAAAAAAAACCTTACACTATTTGTGACTGTGTATGTGTGTGTGTATATGTGACGTGTGGGGGTGGAAGAATAAAGGGAAGTGATGAGGTATTATCCACACTTTTTTTTATTCAAAATTATCCCGTTTGTCTTAACTATCACTTGTCTTTGTCGTCAGCCCTTATTGAGAGAGGATGACGTGTTAGATTGAAGTGGACACGTTGAATTGTAGGTTACAGTGAAATCTGGGCCCTGTGGTCAACATATCAGCACTTTTTAATGGCATTTGTTCTGTACAGGGTTTGTTTCCCTACGCCAATCCCTATTCGCCTGGTTACGCTGGTCGCTCTGATTTCCAATCTCATCGCGCGAGACAGTGGAGAAGATTCTTGCTCAGCGGCGGTTAACTTATCCTGACCTTGGCAGTCAGCAATAAGTGACACAGCCTCAGGTCTGCTGTTTGACATCCTGGACCGTTTCTATTAAAGTACTTTTTTTAATAACGGTAAAGTTCGAGGCTTGTATCGGCGTCTTAGCACGCCCGTTTTCACCCATATGGGCCCAGCCGCATACCCAAAAGTGTTCGGAGAATTCTGGATAGCGTCGCTTCAAGCATCGAAACTCACGATCTTCTTTCTTCTACCTTTTTAGCTCCCAGTGGAGCATAGGTCTTCAACCAACACTTTCCAAGTCGTTCTGTTGTTTGCCATTATTTTAAGATCATTCAATGTCTTCCCCATCATCTTCATCTCTGCTTCTATTTGTCTTCTCCAAGAATTCCTTGGTCTTCCTCTTTGTCTTTTCCCCTGGAGATTCCCAAAAAGGGCCTGTTGTGCAACACTCTCAGTTGGTTTCCGCAGTGTGTGTCCTATCCAGCGCCATCGTCTTCACTGTATCTCTTTATCCACTGGTATTTGACTGGTACATTTCCATAATTCTATGTTAGTGATTTTGTCCTGCCATTTCCATCCTTTTATTATGCGTAAGAATCCATTAATGAAAGTCTGTATCTTCGTGATTGTCATTTTGTTGTTCTCCATGTTTCACAGCCATATAATAGACATTTAACACTTGAGACGCTTAACATTTGAGTTGAAAATTTTTATTTTTGTATTTAACCTAATTTCTTTGGATTTCCATGTTTCCCAGTGCAATGAAAGCTCCTCTTGCTTTTGATATCCTTATTTTGGTATAATTTTCGGTTCCTCCCTCTTTAACTATATTACTGCCCAGATATATGTACGTCTAGTGGAGGTATTTCTCCTAGTTTTATTTAGTTATTGCCAACTGTATTAATTCTCATAATGTTGGTCTTATCTCTATTAATTTTCAGTCCTAGCTGTTGTGATCTCTCATCAAGTATGCTTATTTTATCCTGCATCTGTTGATGGTTGTGTGATAGGAGAGCTATGTCATCAGAAAAGTCTAAATCATCAAGTTGTTTGATCAGTGACCACTGGATCCAATTTCTGTTGTTTTGAGTTATTTCCATAATCCAATCTATGGCCATTAGAAAGAGAAATGGAGACAGAAGGCATCCCTGTCTTTCTCCTGTTCTTATTAAAATGCTTCTGTAAGCTGTCCTTCATGCACCATACTATATTTCGTTCCTTCATACATTGTTTTTATCAGGTTAATAAACTTTATGGGGATTCCGTAATGACTCAGCAACTTCCAGAGCATTCTTCTGTCTAAACTATCAAATGCCTTTTCGTAATCTATGAATCCAATATAAAGTGGGGATTTTAGTTCTAAACTTTGTTCAACTATTATATGTAGAGTAGTTATTTGATCAACACCACATGATCTGTTCTTCCTAAAACCTGCTTGTTCATCTCTCAAATGTTTCTCTATGGCCTCTTTTAGTCTCTCCAGAATGATTCTGCTTAATATTTTTCCTGGCACTGATAGTAGCATAATTCCCCTATAATTTGTGCACTCCTGTAAACTTCCTTTCTTTGGTAGTTTGATTATATAACCTTCTTTCCAGTCTTTAGGTATTTCTTCCCTCTCCCTAATTTTATCTAATAGTTTATGTAACTTCTTGGTAGAGGTGTTAATATTTGATTTGATGGCTTCTGAAGGAATTTCATCTGGTCCTGTGGCTTTACCATTTTTTAATAGTTTGACGGCTTTCATTATTTCTTCTTTGCTTGGTTTTCCACAGGTAGGTTTTCTTCTGCTGGTAGTATATCTGGAGGATTATTTGAGCCGGGTCTGTTCAAAAGTTCTTCAAAGTGCTCTTTCCATCTCTCCATTTGTTCCCTTATATTACTAAGCAGATTTCCTTTCTTATCTTTAATAAAGGCATTGATCTGTTTGTATTTTCCACTTAATTTCTTTGTGCTGTTGTACAGTTCTTTCATATTCCCTTTATTTGCTGCTTCCTCTGCCTCCTTAGCTAGTTCATCTATATATTTCCTCTTATCCCTTTTTAATGCATCTTCTCACTTCTTTGTTCACCTCTGTGTAAGCTTCATGTGTCTTGCTTTATTACTTCTTGTTTTGCTTTTATTTATGTCTGCTATCTTGTTCTTTCTTTCTTTAATTTTTATCCAGGGTCTCTGCTCTCATCCATGCCTTATTCTGGCGTTCTCTTTTCCCCAGTGTTTCTTTGCATATCTCTTTCCATATATCTTTTACCTGTTTCCAATGATCTTCTATATTTATTGTATTTTCTAGTTGTTGGAGGACTTGGTATTTGTTTGATATTGTGACTGCGAATTTATCTTTAATTCCTTGTTCTTTAAGAAACCCTACATTGAAATACTTTCTACCCTTTATTCGTTGTAGTATACCTTTTTAGTTTAATTTTAAGTTTGGCTATCAGAAGATGATGATCAGATGCAACATCTGCCCCTCTTTATACTTTTACATCCTGTAAGGATGACTTAAACTTATTATTAATACATATGTGATCAATTTGATTTTCCGTTCTATGATCTTGCGACACCCATGTAGCTTTGTGTATTCTTTTATGTTGGAATATTGTTCCTCCTAGGCTCACTTGATTAAGGGCGCAGAAATTCACAAATATCTCTCCATTCTCGTTTATATCTCCAAGTCCATGTTTTCCTATAATCTCTTCGAAGCCTCTGTTGTCTGATCCTACTTTAGCATTTAGATCTCCCATCAAGATTATAATATCCTTGGCTCGTCTTGCATCCATCTGACATTGTAGCTGTTTATAGAAATCATCTTTAACTAAATCATCCTTATCGTTGGTTGGTGCATAGCATTGGATAATGTGTAATTTTATTTTGTTTTTGGTTGTTTTAAATGTTGCTCTCATTAGTCTTGGTCCTACTGCTTCCCATTCTATTAGTGTCTTCTGTGCATTCCTTGATAACATTATAGCTACCTCTTCACTATGTTGTGCTCCAGGTTCCTGGTGTCCTGATGATAAAATCATCTCTCCTGTATTTAGTTTTATTCTTTCCGTTCCTAGCCATCTTGTTTCACACATTCCCAGAATATATATCTTGTAGTTTGTCATTTCTGCTGCAACCTGTGCAGCTTTTCCCATTTTCGTTTAGGGTACGTACATTCCAGGTGCCAATTCTGGAGGATTTCCTGGTAGAGAAAGGGTGAGTCGGCAACCCGGACTTCTTACGTGCTTTCTCCGGCTTGCGTCATACGTCTCTTAGACAGAATTTCGTATTTTTAATGAATGAACGGTGCAGTAACACCAAATATAACCTCTTTGAGACGTCACTAGAAGTTATCAAGCTGTCTCGAACATGCCATTAGGCACTTCAAGGTTCTCACTTCTATTTTCCCATCTCAAGTTCTCTTTCTCCGTTATTTTCCCACCTCAAGTTCTCTTTCTCCGTTATTTTCCCATCTCAAGCTCTTTTTCTCCGTCTCTATTTTCCCATCTCAAACTCTCTTTCTCCGTCTCTATTTTCCCATCTCAAGCTCTCTTTCTCCGTCTCTATTTTCCCATCTCAAGCTCTCTTTCTCCGTCTCTATTTTCCCATCTCAAGCTCTCTTTCTCCGTCTCTATTTTCCCATCTCAAGCTCTCTTTCTCCGTCTCTATTTTCCCATCTCAAGCTCTCTTTCTCCGTCTCTATTTTCCCATCTCAAGCTCTCTTTCTCCGTCTCTATTTTCCCATTTCAAGCTCTCTTTCTCCGTCTCTATTTTCCCATCTCAAGCTCTCTTTCTCCGTCTCTATTTTCCCATCTCAAACTCTCTTTCTCCGTCTCTATTTTCCCATCTCAAACTCTCTTTCTCCGTCTCTATTTTCCCATCTCAAACTCTCTTTCTCTGTCTCTATTTTCCCATCTCAAGCTCTCTTTCTCCGTCTCTATTTTCCCATCTCAAGCTCTCTTTCTCCGTCTCTATTTTCCCATCTCAAGCTCTCTTTCTCCGTCTCTATTTTCCCATCTCAAGCTCTCTTTCTCCGTCTCTATTTTCCCATGTCAAACTCTCTTTCTCCGTCTCTATTTTCCCATTTCAAGCTCTCTTTCTCCGTCTCTATTTTCCCATCTCAAGCTCTCTTTCTCCGTCTCTATTTTCCCATCTCAAGCTCTCTTTCTCCGTCTCTATTTTCCCATCTCAAACTCTCTTTCTCCGTCTCTATTTTCCCATCTCAAACTCTCTTTCTCCGTCTCTATTTTCCCATCTCAAACTCTCTTTCTCCGTCTCTATTTTCCCATCTCAAGCTCTCTTTCTCCGTCTCTATTTTCCCATCTCAAACTCTCTTTCTCCGCCTCTATTTTCCTACTCTCAAATGCATGCATACACAATGTGTGTGTATATGTTGTAAAGTAAAGTACCTCCGTCACGCCAAGTGGGGTATAAGAAATATAGTGTTAGTGATTATACATTTTACAGACCTTCAACACATGATTTTTGGGGTTATGTGGTCGGTATTACGCCCGTGCCGCTTTACTTTCCCAGAAAAAATCAATCAGGTACCCATTAATAGCTGGGTGAACCGGACCCCGTCGGTTGGGATCGAACCCTACCTCTTGTGTCCTTTGTAGTCCAGTTCACTAACCACTGAGCTATCGTGTGTGTGTGTATATATGTATATATATATATATATATATATATATATATATATGAGTAATGGTAGAGAAGTGGTTAGTTAAATGAGGCCATGAAGTAGAGTTTGATTCCGTTGGGTGACGTCACTCATCCATAATCGAGAACCTTCATTTTTATTCAACAAAAAAAAGATATTACTAATGTGATTCTGACCATAAAGCCACAAGAATGTAGCAATTGTAAAGAAAAATAAGCACTAACACATGCTCCCTACTTGCCACGTGACTTGACGGGCTTCTCTCTTTTATATACATATTTACACATACACATGAAGTCTTCGCATCGAGGATTGGCTACCGAGGAACGACACATTCTTTTTTCTTTCTTTTGAACCAATGATATGGTTTATTTATTTCTTTGCCCGCCTATTGAATCAACTTTATTTTTTTTTTGTCTGCCTATATCAATTAATTATAATTTGTATGTTTTTTACTTCCACACTAACTTTTAGTGTAATATTAAGTATTTATATGTGTCCTCAAATGGTTAATTTATCTTACTTTCTGGCATTGCGTTTACAAGGTTTTTTTTTTCCTTCTATTTTTCCCTACTTCAGTCTTTCACTATTTGGTTTGTTTCTTTATTTTTCTCAGTTCTTTTTATTTAAATCTTCATTTTAAACGGACTTTTTTTTTTAACTTGTCTGCACTAGTATTATTCACCCAGCCTCTAAAAATGGGTACCATATATTTTTCTGGAAAGTAAAGGCGACCTGGCGTGATACTGACATTACACAAAACTGTGACATGGTTATGGGAACAAATGTGAGCACTAACATCAAACTTCACATATGCCTTGTAAGGCGTGGATGGAAACTTTACTTGACTTTGCTAATGTCCAAGCTCTGCTCACTTCGGAAATGCTGAACGGATACAACACAACCAAATGACCACTTTCAAAGTGAAACATATAAATTTGTTACTTGTTAAAAACATACATATTTCATATGCAGATTATGTATGTTTGTATGTGTGCACGGTATTTTGATTGTAAACCAAAATAATATTAAAACCAATGGCGCAGAAATAACGCATCAATTACTGTGCTTAGATGAATCATTATTGAACCACAGATCCGTGCATTCAATCTACATGCAGACCTCGTTCATTATACACAGTTTTTAACACGTGCTAGGGATATGGATTGATGCGATATACTCGTTTATTTGGGCCAAAAAGTGTGTACATTTTAGGAAAGACGAGTCCTGCTTTGAGAAACATAATAGCCTTGCTACTTTGCATGTGGTATATTTCCAAAACCAATTTAAAAATGAATTTTAGGCAAACTTAATTAGCTATGCTGATCTATAACGATTATATTTTGTGAACTATTATTTTCTATCGCTCTAATTTTTGTGTTAATGTCACGGTGAAAGTAAATGTATGTGTGTGTGTGAATAAAGAGATCTGACTAGGCAATGCAATCAACCACTCAGCAGAACAACGTTCTCCAGAAACAGTTAAACCATCTACAGGAGTAGTACAACCATCTAAAGTAGTAATACAGCGATTTACATTAACAGTACAACTATCTACATTAATAATACAACTATATCATCATCATCAAGTACCATGCATGCTTACGTAGGTGATTATGTCTATCCACAACTTTCGATCTCGACAGATATTTATCCTTTCTGTTGTTGACCTTCTGTCAAGCCATTCTCTTAATTGCTTCCGTCTATCTCTTCGTCCATCAATTTTCACAGCTGTCACAATATATTCCAGCTGTTCCCTTCTCATTGCATGGCCAAAAAATGATGATTTCAACTATATACATTAACAACACAACTATTTACATTAACAATACAACTATTTACATTAATACAACAACTATTTACATTAACAATACAACTATATACATTAACAACACAACAATTTAAATTAACAATACAACTCTTTTTCTTAGTATTAATTCCTTAAGTGGGCGTGAAAAACAATACAACGATCTACATAAGTAATACAATGATCTACAGCAGCAATGCAAGGGTCAAGAGATGCAAAACGACGATCATAATGAATCGTACAAGGATCGACATGAGCAATAAAACTATCTACATGAACAATACAACGATCTACATGAACAATACAACGATCTACATGAACAATACAACGATCTACATGAACAATACAACGATCTACATGAACAATACAACGATCTACGTGAACAATACAACGATCAACGTGAACAATACAACGATCTACATGAGCAATACAACGATCTACATGAACAATACAATGATCTACATGAACAATACAACGATCTACATGAAAAATATAACGATCTACGTGAACAATATAACGATCTACGTGAACAATATAACGATCTACATTAACAATATAACGATCTACATTGACAATATAACGATCTACGTGAACAATATAACGATCTACGTGAACAATATAACGATCTACGTGAACAATATAACGATCTACATTAACAATATAACGATCTACATGAACAATATAACGATCTACATGAACAATATAACGATCTACATGAAAAATATAATGATCTACATGAACAATGCAACGATCTACATGAACAATATAACGATCTAGATGAACAATATAACGATCTACATGAACAATATAATGATCTACATGAACAATATAATGATCTACATGAACAATATAATGATCTACATAAGCAATAAAATGATCTACATGAACAATATAATGATCTACATGAACAATGCAACGATCTACATGAACAATATAACGATCTACATGAACAATACAACGATCTACATGAACAATACAACGATCTACATAACCAATATAACGATCTACATGAACAATACAACGATCTACATGAGCAATACAACGATCTACATGAACAATACAACGATCTACATGAACAATATAACGATCTACATGAACAATACAACGATCTACATGAACAATATAACGATCTACATGAACAATACAACGATCTACGTGAATAATACAATGATCTACATGAACAATACAACGATCTACATGAACAATACAACGATCTACATGAACAATACAACGATCTACATGAACAATACAACGATCTACATGAACAATACAACGATCTACATGAACAATACAACGATCTACGTGAATAATACAACGATCTACATGAACAATATAACGATCTACGTGAACAATACAACGATCTACGTGAATAATACAATGATCTACGTGAACAATACAACGATCTACGTCAACAATACAACGATCTACGTGAACAATACAACGATCTACATGAACAATACAACGATCTACATGAACAATACAACGATCTACATGAATAATATAACGATCTACATGAACAATACAACGATCTACATGAACAATATAACGATCTACATGAACAATACAACGATCTACGTGAAAAATACAACGATCTACATGAACAATACAACGATCTACATGAATAATACAATGATCTACGTGAATAATACAACGATCTACATGAACAATACAACGATCTACATGAACAATACAACGATCTACGTGAATAATACAACGATCTACATGAACAATACAACGATCTACATGAACAATACAACGATCTACATGAACAATATAACGATCTACGTGAACAAATCTACGATCTACGTGAACAATACAACGATCTACGTGAACAATACAACGATCTACATGAACAATACAACGATCTACATGAACAATACAACGATCTACATGAATAATATAACGATCTACATGAACAATACAACGATCTACATGAACAATATAACGATCTACATGAACAATACAACGATCTACGTGAAAAATACAACGATCAACATGAACAATAAACGATCTACATGAATAATACAATGATCTACGTGAAAAATACAACGATCTACATGAACAATACAACGATCTACATGAATAATACAATGATCTACGTGAATAATACAACGATCTACACGAACAATACAACGATCTACATGAATAGTACAATGATCTACGTGAATAATACAACGATCTACATGAACAATACAACGATCTACATGAATAATACAATGATCTACATGAAAAATACAACGATCTACATGAACAATACAAGGATCTACATGAACAATGCAACGAACTACATGAACAATACAACGATCTACATGAACAATACAACGATCTACATGAACAATACAACGATCTACGTGAACAATACAACGATCTACGTGAACAATACAACGATCTACGTGAACAATACAACGATCTACATGAAAAATACAACGATCTGCGTGAACAATACAACGATCTACATGAACAATGCAGCGATCTACATGAACAATACAATGATCTACATGAACAATACAACGATCTACATGAACAATACAACGATCTACGTGAACAATATAACGATCTACGTGAACAATACAACGATCTACGTGAACAATACAACGATCTACGTGAACAATACAACGATCTACATGAACAATACAATGATCTACATGAACAATACAATGATCTACATGAACAATACAACGATCTACATGAACAATACAACGATCTACGAGAACAATATACAATGATCTACATGAACAATACAATGATCTACATGAACAATACAATGATCTACATGAACAATACAACGATCTACATGAACAATACAATGATCTACATGAACAATACAATGATCTACATGAACAATACAATGATCTACATGAACAATACAACGATCTACATGAACAATACAACGATCTACATGAACAATACACCGATCTACGTGAACAATACAACGATCTACGTGAACAATACAAGAATCTACATGAACAATACAACTATCTACATGAACAATACAACGATCTACGTGAACAATGCAACGATCTACGTGAACAATATAACGCTCTACATGAACAATATAACGATCTACGTGAACAATACAACGATCTACGTGAACAATATAACGATCTACGTGAACAATACAACGATCTACATGAAAAATATAACGATCTACGTGAACAATATAACGATCTACGTGAACAATATAACGATCTACATTAACAATATAACGATCTACATTGACAATATAACGATCTACGTGAACAATATAACGATCTACGTGAAAAATATAACGATCTACGTGAACAATATAACGATCTACATTAACAATATAACGATCTACATGAACAATATAACGATCTACATGAACAATATAACGATCTACATGAAAAATATAATGATCTACATGAACAATGCAACGATCTACATGAACAATATAACGATCTACATGAACAATATAACGATCTACATGAACAATATAATGATCTACATGAACAATATAATGATCTACATGAACAATATAATGATCTACATGAACAATAAAATGATCTACATGAACAATATAATGATCTACATGAACAATGCAACGATCTACATGAACAATATAACGATCTACATGAACAATACAACGATCTACATGAACAATATAACGATCTACATGAACAATACAACGATCTACATGAGCAATACAACGATCTACATGAACAATACAACGATCTACATGAACAATATAACGATCTACATGAACAATACAACGATCTACATGAACAATATAACGATCTACATGAACAATACAACGATCTACGTGAATAATACAATGATCTACGTGAACAATACAACGATCTACATGAACAATACAACGATCTACATGAACAATACAACGATCTACATGAACAATACAACGATCTACATGAACAATACAGCGATCTACGTGAATAATACAACGATCTACATGAACAATACAACGATCTACATGAACAATACAACGATCTACATGAACAATATAACGATCTACATGAACAATACAACGATCTACATGAACAATACAACGATCTACGTGAATAATACAACGATCTACATGAACAATATAACGATCTACGTGAACAATACAACGATCTACGTGAATAATACAATGATCTACGTGAACAATACAACGATCTACATCAACAATACAACGATCTACGTGAACAATACAACGATCTACATGAACAATACAACGATCTACATGAACAATACAACGATCTACATGAATAATATAACGATCTACATGAACAATACAACGATCTACATGAACAATATAAAGATCTACATGAACAATACAACGATCTACGTGAAAAATACAACGATCTACATGAACAATACAACGATCTACATGAATAATACAATGATCTACGTGAATAATACAACGATCTACATGAACAATACAACGATCTACATGAACAATACAACGATCTACGTGAATAATACAATGATCTACATGAACAATACAACGATCTACATGAACAATACAACGATCTACATGAACAATATAACGATCTACGTGAACAATACAACGATCTACGTGAACAATACAACGATCTACGTGAACAATACAACGATCTACATGAACAATACAACGATCTACATGAAAAATACAACGATCTACATGAATAATATAACGATCTACATGAACAATACAACGATCTACATGAACAATATAACGATCTACATGAACAATACAACGATCTACGTGAAAAATACAACGATCAACATGAACAATACAACGATCTACATGAATAATACAATGATCTACGTGAAAAATACAACGATCTACATGAACAATACAACGATCTACATGAATAATACAATGATCTACGTGAATAATACAACGATCTACACGAACAATACAACGATCTACATGAATAATACAATGATCTACGTGAATAATACAACGATCTACATGAACAATACAACGATCTACATGAATAATACAATGATCTACGTGAAAAATACAACGATCTACATGAGCAATACAACGATCTACATGAATAATACAATGATCTACGTGAATAATACAACGATCTACATGAATAATGCAATGATCTACGTGAACAATACAACGATCTACATGAACAATACAACGATCTACATGAACAATACAACGATCTACATGAACAATGCAACGAACTACATGAACAATACAACGATCTACATGAACAATACAACGATCTACATGAACAATACAACGATCTACGTGAACAATACAACGATCTACGTGAACAATACAACGATCTACGTGAACAATACAACGATCTACATGAACAATACAACGATCTACGTGAACAATACAACGATCTACATGAACAATACAGCGATCTACATGAACAATACAATGATCTACATGAACAATACAACGATCTACATGAACAATACAACGATCTACGTGAACAATACAACGATCTACGTGAACAATACAACGATCTACGTGAACAATACAACGATCTACATGAACAATACAACGATCTACATGAACAATACAATGATCTACATGAACAATACAATGATCTACATGAACAATACAACGATCTACATGAACAATACAACGATCTACATGAACAATACAACGATCTACGTGAACAATACAATGATCTACATGAACAATACAATGATCTACATGAACAATACAATGATCTACATGAACAATACAACGATCTACATGAACAATACAATGATCTACATGAACAATACACTGATCTACATGAACAATACAATGATCTACATGAACAATACAACGATCTACGTGAACAATACAACGATCTACGTGAACAATACAACGATCTACGTGAACAATACAATGATCTACATGAACAATACAATGATCTACATGAACAATACAATGATCTACATGAACAATACAACGATCTACATGAACAATACAACGATCTACATGAACAATACACCGATCTACGTGAACAATACAACGATCTACGTGAACAATACAAGAATCTACATGAACAATACAACTATCTACATGAACAATACAACGATCTACGTGAACAATGCAACGATCTACGTGAACAATACAACGATCTACATGAACAATACAACGATCTACGTGAACAATACAACGATCTACATGAACAATACAACGATCTACGTGAACAGTGCAACGATCTACATGAACAAGATAACGATCTACATGAACAATACAACGATTTACATTAACAATACAACGATCTACGTTAATAATACAACAATCTACATGAACAATGCAACGATCTACGTGAACAATACAACAATCTACATGAACAATGCAACGATCTACGTGAACAATACAACGATCTACGTGAACAATACAACAATCTACATGAACAATGCAACGATCTACGTGAACAATGCAACGATCTACGTGAACAATTAAAGATCTACATGAAGTATACAAAGATCTATATAAACGAAAGAACAGTGTACATAAGTAATGCAACAATCTCCTCTATTCTTTTCCATTCCCAGATGCCAAGGGTTCTTTAACGTGCGCAAAATGTTCACGGGACCTCCTGTTTTTTGCCGTTTTCTGAGAAGGTTAGACATCGGATCTCACTACCCAGAGAATGCTAGACATCGAATCTCAATACCCAGAGAAGACTAGACATTGGATCTCACTACCCAGAGAAGGCTAGACATCGGATCTCACTACCCAGAGAAGGCTAGACATCGGATCTTACTACCCAGGGAAGGCTAGACATCGAATCTCACTTCCCATAGAAGGCTAGACATCGGATCTCACTAACCAGAGAAGGCTAGATATCGGATCTCACTACCCAGAGACCAGTGGAGGATAACGCCCCAGATTTCGATTAGAAATTTAAAATTCTACCGCCTGTGATGGGAATCGAACCCAGGACCTTGTTGTCTAGAGGCCGACGTCTTGCCTCAAGACCACGCAGCCCTCCACCCCCACCCCACATCCAGTCGTAGCGCCCCC